>JAPYYV010000117.1:0-43710 GCA_030522625.1 Copidosoma aretas | reverse complement strand
TATGCTATTAACATATCTAACTGAGTCAACCAAGTGTTTTGGAAACACATCTGAATAACGGCAACGTAACAAAAACGAGCGTTGCAACCTTGCTATTTTCTGTTGTTTAACAATGTTAAATAGTTTCACAAACAATAATGAGGTGTTGTACCCCATGGTAAAGTGAATCTGTTGTAAGAATTTTCCCATACTTATACTTGACTCGAGAGTGTCAAAGACCTCATTTATACTAAACATACAATCATCCATACGAATTACCTCATCACAACTAAAATCAAACATATTGTTTGATTGTTGACTCTTGTACTTCAAGCACAACAGGTTGACGTACTGGGAGTGAATGGCGCAGCAGCTGGAGTGTAGCAGAATGTTGCACGCGGTAATCAAAAACAAAAAAAGAGACATTTTGGCCTTGTCTCGTACGATAATTCAATAGCTATACTTCCTCTACTTTTTCACTCCTTGGATAAATAAGTTCAGCTATAGTAAATAAAGGCCGGATGTGGAGTGCATATCTTTATTGATAACATGACATTCGTCGACGTTTCATTGTTCACAGACAGCCTTATCAAGACATAACTTATCCTGTACAAACATAAAAACTTTCTTATGATTTAATTTATAATACAATGTTTGAAAAAACTTGTTTATACTCTATACATACGGCTAGACTTGAGCAGGTGCCTCAGGCACTCCCTACCATTGCCTGCGTGCCTATAGGTTAACCTTACATATTACGTCCTAAAAATACAATCGTGAAAATTTCATCATACATACAACCAATAATTTTACAAAGTTTTGGTGACAATCACTTCTATTTTTTATACATATAAGTTTTTATACGTATAAGTTTATTGTTCAGTACAAATTGTATGTCATTCAATTTAAAAATATTCACATTGACGCTACACGATAATTCAATATATATACAGTATCTATGAACAAAAATTTTTTAACTGTAAGAAAATTATAATGGAATAACAGATAGCAGTAAAATAAACTGAAAATTTGCAAAGCATAATTGTAATGCACAACGAGAAATTAATTAAGTATTATAGTGCTGATGGATTTATCCTAAAGTTGGTAGTAAAGGAAGCGAGGAGAGTATTACAGTCTCATATTTTTGAAGGCTTCTTTTAAGAATGTAAACATTTTCGTGATCATCAAACACGATCGCATCGTAAATTGCAACCAAAAATATAACGCTTTTAGACATTTTCCTTTTTCTATTACTTTTTTCACAATGTGCTGCTACTTGCAAATCTTTCTTAATTTCAATTAATTTTCAGAATTTTATTTCGATTTCTTTCATATCAATAACTATAAAATATTTAACTCCACACTTTATTCCATTGAAGGTCACGAAACTGAAAGATTCACTAGTACTTAGATTGTCTTTCGTACCCAAATCAATACCATGTTAGAATTTGATAGAGTTCACTATCTGACACAGTTTCAGTATTAGTTTAATTGGTATTGTTTTTGCCAAGTTTTGGTTTGTCGCTGTAGAAACAGCATAACTTTTGATTTGTTCGTGTCTCGCTTGATAGTGCATACTCATATAATGAACACATGGTCCAAATTTTGATAACATCCTAGCATAGTGACAGAGAAAATGGAACTTTGGCTTCAATGGACCAACCAATTCAAAACATTTCTCATTTAGTTGTACAATTAGAGCTTAAAATTTTCTTATACTTTAACGTGTAATTCTTGGTGACATAAGAAACGTTACAATTTTTTAAAAGGTTACAAAGAGACGCGAGTGTTCATCGTTCTGCGGAATAAATTCGCCAACAATAGCTCCTAAATCACTAGTGAAGCACAGAACCTCTCCAGCGGACATTCTACTATTAAGTTTATCTTTTAGGCCATTTTTGGAGATATAAGGAGGCTTGTTTGTATATTCTGGCGAATTTTGAAAATCTTTGATACGTTGATTTAACATTTTATAGGGAAATAGGTTTTTGTATAAAGAAAATGATACAGTACTTCACGCAAAAATACATATAAAAGCCTTCCAAGACATCATGCATGAAATCTACTGTTGTATTGACGGTTATGTCATAATTAAAAACTGTGTTAAAGCAACATTCTTCTATTATACCGCTTTTTGACGTATCCCCCTTTCTTAGCATATCACTATAATTTTGTTTTGTTCTCAGTTTTGGATAATTATCTTTACAGTGTAACAAACAGTTTGTAGCCGTATCAATACATATTCTGCAAAAAACGTTTGCTCTCAAAGACTTTACAAACCCACACACGCGATTAGGCCCAAAATTATCACCCGAGATTAGCATTAATTGAAACTTTTCTGTTACTGTTATATCATTTATAACAATTTGAATTCCTTTACTTTCATAAAAATTCAAATCAATTATAATTATACTAAATATTTTTTTATAAGTGCTTTTTTTCATCCTCATCTTTAAGTATTATTGAGATTAGAATACTGTTTAAATGTAAAGCAATTTTTGGAGGTAAGCATGCCATTGAAGAACCGACCGCTCCAAACTTATTTACACCAACATGCGCACCTAAACCATTGCCTACTTTAATCTCATCGTAGTATAGATACAGCGGGAGGGTTTATTTTGCCTTTTTTTTCTTTTGCAAAATTTCTTAGCCACACCACTACTTGCATGATATTACTTATAATATTTTGATTTCTCATAGAGGAAGCTTTGAATCGGTAAAAAAAAAAATTTTCTAGAAATACATTAGAAATATTTCATATAGTATCTAAAATGAAAAAATACCTTTTGTAAAAAAAGTCTGAACTTGTGTGTGTGTGATTGTGTGTGTGTGCATATGTAATCTGTCATATCTTAGGAACCCAACAGTCGATTTAAATAATTTTGGGCTTAAAATTTCTGTTTTAACCTCCTTATGGCGGCTCGGAGAAAAAATTTAAGTTTTCTACCTTATTAGGGTTTTTGTAACGACTTATATGGTCGAAAAACAGGTTTTTTACTTTTTTCAGTGTTAAAAAAATTAAATTTGAATTTCTAAATGGTAACATCTGATAGAGCTTTTGAATAGATCTATTTTTCAATTCGAATCATTTCGATAACATATTTTTTGTAGTTTATCTTAAAGAAATACTTACATTTTTGTGGAAAATCACTCATGTCTTAGAAACCTTTCGAGTGATTTTAATGATTCAAAGCTTAAAATATGTGTTTTTATATCCTTGTAATTCAGTAAAAAATAATTACGTTCGTACATTATTAAGGTTGTTATAATGATTTTTTTTGTTCACTAAGCGGTTTCTTGCTACTTTTAGAGTGAAAAAGTTGAAAATGCTTCTATAGTTGTATCTCCTTTAGTATTAGAACACATTCATTTTAGACTAAAAAATTTTGGTTTACTCTGTATCGTTTTTTCGTATTTAAGAAAATCCATTTTTTTTTTAATTGAATCACTGATTTTTACATTTCTGATATATTTGCGAACATAGAGAAAATACGTCATTAGACGCGTCGGTCGAAGAAAATTTTATAACGGTACATTACTATCTATTTTAGCATTGCAAAGTACCGTTATTATGTTTTTTTTGTCAAAGGCGTCCAATTAAAGCTTATTTTTTCGAAAAGTCTATTTATCCAAAATTTGTATGTTTTATTTGGACTGTAAAAACTGAGATGTGCATCTCAGAAACTCTCTTAATAAATAATTCTGCTTATTTACTGCAGCTGCCTATAAAAAATTTGAGTTTTATACCTTATTAAGGGTTTTATAACAATTTTTATTGTAAAAAAACGGTTTTTACTCTTCTGAGGATTAAAAAATCGATTTTTAAATTGTAAATAGTAACATTGCAATAGATTACGATGAATCCTGCCTTGGCAGAGTTCTTGGAGTACTAGCTTGCTGGATATTCTCTTTATTTTATTAAAAAATAGCTGTATAAATAGTTATCCATCAAAATGAGGTTGCTGGTAAGGTAGAAACTGTTGCTGATGAATTTTTATTTTTCAAACATAATATTTATACAAACTATGAGATTACTCGTGTTCTTAACTGTATACCACAATGTAGAGCATAAAATTATCTTCTTTGAGCATTTTAAATTATTGCATTATTTTAATTGAATTCTTTTTTAGGTCAATAATAGCAGAATAATGTTGTTGAGGAAGCTTTGTGCTAATTTATTAGCAGTGGTTTTTTTCTTTCTGTATATCTGTCACGTAACTAAGAATTTTTTTAAGTAACTCAGGTGCTTGTAGAAATAACTTTAAAGTGTGTTTTTATAGTATATACACTGCATATATACTTTCCTCGACAAAAACAGAAGTATTACTTATAAACTCTTTAATAAATGTTTTTAGAATTTTTAATTCTTCAGGATGCTTGAAACTTTTATTTTTTAGTGAACTAGTTATGTCCGATTCTGTTAAAAATTTATTGAACACCTTTCTGTGTAACTAAAACGATTTATTGACTAAAACGATCAATTTTTTTTATCATTACATGACTTTATTAAACAAAGCATGTCGTTTTTAATGAAGGTACAAACATTTGTATCAAAAAGTTGTTTATAAATTTAGTGACAGTATTAACTATGCTACGTGGCAATGATTGTTCACCGTGCAAATGTAAATTGAAACTTATTATACAGTTTGTAAAACTAGCGAGACTCATTGTACAGTACTCGTAATAAACGTACTTTCTCTTTACCAATTACACTCAAATTACAATCAAATTATTTTGTCACGCAAAACAGCTTACTCTTGCATTGCAGAAAGAAATATAAACGTTCAAGATTACGCTATGTATCCCATACAAGAAACTTATATACATAATATATTTTCGGTTTTATTCATACTCATTACATAGCTTGGAGCACTTTTATGACTAAAAGAACTGTAAAAAAAAGAAATATTTTATACAAAAAGTATAAAATAAAATTGTTTGATTTTCTGTCACTGAAATTTAATTTTAAGATGAATTTGGTGTTGGATTGTCGATACCTTTAGCCTTAGTTTTAATAGTTTTAGACTCAATATTAAAAATATTCATTTAATCAATAAACTTACTCACGGAGGGGTAATTTTTTAATATAAAAGAAGGACAATAATCTTGAGAAAATCGATACATTGACAACTGTGTAAAGAGCCACACGTAACCACAAACACTTGACAACGTATAAAGTGCGGTGCTTACTTTAGAACAAGCTTTAACAGCTTTCAAATAGTCTTTAAATTCTTGTTTCTTCCTGACCATGAGGCAGGCTTTGCTAACCTTGATTACGTCTCCGAAAAACTTAGATATGGATGGACTGCTATTGTTAACTGTTTTAACCACTTCCTAAAATATTCCTTACACTGCCCTACATCAAAGTCGTTTCGAAAAAAATTTTATAATGAAAAGAAGTGCATATACAAAGAAGTGTATATGACACGATAAAAATCGAGGTCATGCAAAGACATTGCAAAGTGGATGTCTGTTGAAAAAACTCAAGAAGACTTAACTTTTCAACAATTTTTTTAATGATGTGTACTTAAATATTACACGTTCAATGCAGCAAAGACGGAACATTACACATTCTTTATTGATCTAACATTTTTCATTTCAAGCTTTAAAATAATGAACACACTAAATTTCACTTTTAACGTTAAATCTTTTAGAGTATAATTAGCGATATCAACAGACAATTCAATTACACTTTATATTACGTTGAGTTATTATTAAATAGTGAACAAAATATTTATTGAACACGTTACGTTAATTAAGTGTACAATATAATTTGTAATTTCTGATTTTTGTAAGATGACATTTTTTACATCTCTGTTTTCTACTGTCTTTAGAACTGTCATGAGCGAGGGTAGTAAAAATAAAGCCAGACTGCTTGTAGCGTCTGAAATAAAGATAATTAACAAAAGAACTATTTTATGTGAATACACGGAACGTTTTCGTGCAAATGAAATGTTTTTTATTTTACGGGAAAAACTGAGGTTACATTTTGTAGAAATATAATAATGAAAATGTTTAGCAGGCTCAGTAAATGATTAATATTTAAATCTTACATACTTTATTGAAATAAAAATATTTTACATTAATGATCAAATATCAAAAAGTAAAGATAAAAAATTTTGATGCCTAAATATTTTCTGTATTTTATCTAAAGAGGCTAATTTTACCATCAGAGATATCTTCTGTCATATGAAATATATATGTATCCGAACATCTGCAATTCTGAAACCTTTAGGAAGATTTGGCCATTTATTTTTAAAACCACTGTCCGCTTGATCCACTATTGCTTGAGAAATTGTACTTTTATTTGCTAGATCAGCCACACTTTGAACAAGCTCTCAAGCTAAAAAATATTTTGTATAGATGTGTATATGCCAAAATGATAACAGAAAATCTAAGAATTCAAATTTATTAATACTGTATATTACGATCTACAAATATGATAAATATAATTAAATCAATCTCAGAGCAAAATTTAATTTAAAGTTTTTTAGGCAAATTCAATCAGAAAAAAATATTTAATCCCACACACTCGATACTCAACATACAACTTTATGTATAAGTTTAAATATATGGCTCTTTCAACTACCTGAGACGGAACTATTAAATTATTGACTAAGTAATAACACGCCTACTGATGCAATGCATAAAATTTGTAAATAATGTATTGATTATTACCAGACCGACACCATGAAGATGCTCCAGACATTTAAAGGTATTTAAGTATCCTTTAGTATTCATTTTTTTCTTTGATCTAGATTTTGTGGTAAGAATCTGAAGCCTTTGGTAAAATGACATTCTTCAAATATTACAAATACCACCTAAGTCATAGCGGCTGTGATCCTCATTAATCAAACATTGGAATATGAGTGTTCCTTGACCTAAGACAGTACAAAAACTTTTAAGCAAAACAATTTTAGGTATGCATGTGCAAGCTCAAGTTTTAGGCTGTATAATTGTCACTATTACCATTAATGCTTAGGTAGAAGTTGGGAAAACTTTTTGTACCCTTCATATGTTTTTTCAATATTCCAGAATCTCTTAATACAATCCTTTTTTGTTTATGAAAATTATACAAACATTCTCTCGCTCGAACTTAATTACCCAATTTATCACGACGGTGTGGTGTGAATCAGTACTTCGGAGTTATAGTAGAAAAAACTTAAACTGATTGTTGAAGCGTATCTTCAAAAACTTCTTTTGTTATGTTAAAAAAAATTATACGTAGAAAAGACATAGCTTATATTACACATATTCAAGAGTAACCCATGTAAATATTGGTATTTATTTATTTATTTACTTAAACGAGCTTGGACTATTTGTTATAAAATCTAGATTTTGGTATTGTAAGAACTGAATGTAAAGCAATTGTTCTACGGTATTTCATATTTTTTGTATCGCGTTGTTTTATGCAAGAATTATTGATCTGTCTACTCGGTAAACTTCTAAGACCTAATTTGGAGGATGCTTCAGTAATTCTATTCAAAATGTCAGCTTAATATTAAGCATCACATGAATTATAACGGGGCGTCGTTGAATTATACCGTGATAAAGACGCAACGTTCTGGATAGTAACATTTTTTTCATGATCATACATATTTGTCCTATTATAATTTTACGTACTCGCATTTCGTCTTAATTGGACAGTTAAGTTATTAGTATAAACTAGAATAGGGCAAAAAGTATAACATGTATAAGACTGTACATGGTGTCCAATAAACCAAATTGCACTCCATTTCTTGGGCATAAGGAATATGACTTAGCGCGGCAGTGATTATACATGCTGCTAATCATAACGAAACTACATGAGACATCGTAGCCCGCGTCTAGCTACCCTTCCGTACTTTATTCTCTAGCCATTTTTCTTTCACCTTCTATCGCTAAACAACAATCTTTGAAACCCGTAATTTTAAAATTTCATTTACAATATCTTTTTTCGTAGTATTTTTTAACGGAACCTTTATTGGCTTCGGTTCAATAAGGGAAAAATCCGAAAAACTCGAAAGCACGGAAAACAGTAAAAACTTCACTTTAAAAACAACTCTGAAGTACAGTTAAATCTTTTACTGCTAATCAAACCGATTTGGAATGCAAAAGTCGTAATATACATACTGCAAATTGACGATGTAATGAATAAATTGATAATTTATTCTTTTTTTATCAAAAGTGACATCAGCAACAAACGCAGTTAATAAGTATTCTTTCTTATATGATTCTAGTTCTAATAATAGAACAAATAAGTACGAAAGCCAAATCAAATATGATAAAGTATCTGGGACACAAGCGATTCAACATATTTTAAGCAGGATTGCTCCATAATTATATAAATTTAGTACATGAAAGGTGAATGTCCCAATTGCTGCTCATGACCCAATTACTAAAACCGATGTATAAGTTTTTCACGATCTTCGCAAATATTCTGAACAACCACAAATTTATTTGAAAGAATCAAAAACAAGGTTATTTCAAAATAATTTTTTTGTATTATGTAAATAACAAGTATAAGTAATCGGATCTTGGTGAGTGGTCCTTAGAACATTAACCTTACAGACGTTCTTGTGTATTTCACGTATTTATTTGGTTTTATATATTATTATTGTTAAATGATTATTATAACTAATACATAATGCCATCGACAGACTTACTGATAGTTAATTTGGTCCTGACTCAGCAATTTTTTATAACTTTGTTTTTTAAAAGCCTTTTTCCAGTATTTTTTTATTTTTATAAACTCCTAAAACTATCCTACCATCCATCTTCTGATGTATAGTGCATAGAATTTTTCGTAAATTCAAAGTCATCTAAAAATAAATGTAAAAGAAATAACCTCAAAGTCGATTATATTTTATTTTTTGAAAAACATTTTGAAAAAATTTTCCAACAATTTAAAGTAAAAAATATTAAAAAGTTGGTAATTTCATCATAGGCGTGAGAAAGTCTAAAGTGGAACGGTCTTTGCAGAATCCATAATTATATAGTTATTGTAAGTAATATACGTTACTTTCAATCAAACCAGTTCAACTGTTTGACTTTACTTTCTTACCTTTGACTCCTTAGTGCATTTTATCGTTTAAATTTATATGGTATAAAATACTCGAGTCACTTATATTATATAATTGTAGAAAAAATACACAACTATTGTAGTCATAATGTTTATCAGAAGAGAGTAACCACCTGCAGGCAACTATGTGCGCTTATGTCACACTCTGCAGTATCTTTTAACCAATCTTTATTTTCGCTATCATATTCCACTTGTAGATCAACATTTTCATCAAGTTAAATAATTACATCATAGATGATACATGAATTTTATTAGGATTAAAAGTTTTATGATAATTTGTGTGTGTAGTTTCTACTACAAAACTTGCAGATGTCTCCATGTCTTCATCTACAATGTAAATCAAATTAAATAGAACAGGGTTCCCAAGTAGTCTTAAATTATATTAGATGGTTTTATTCTCTTTATGTTTTTTGGTAGGTGGCATCAGTGAATATTTAGTACTTTTTACAACCCTTCTAGATATTTCATCAACTTTTTTTTCGAAGTGGTGATCTAACAAAAATTACATAAGAGTTGTTTAATCTTCATGAAAGAAGTTCATCAGTGTTTCATTTTTAAAGGGTAAAACTCATTATCTTCTATTGCTTCTAAATGTCAGAGAAAGAAGAAAAAATTTGAGATGAATAAACTTATTTAAGTTTCAAATAATTAAATGAAATAAGCACTGTATAACGTTAATTGAATGCAAATACACAATATTCATAATTTTTTTTTAACTAAGAGCTAAGGATTAGAGTAACAAAAACGGCTAATTAATGAGTAATTAAAATTTTTATGGACCCTTGAATGGCAGAAAACTGGATGAAGCACCTAATTAATTAGCATTATTGGTCAAAAGTCAATGTTGTCATCTTTAAAAAGAGCAGCAATATAACTTTACAAAGGATAGTGCTAGAAAAAATTGTTGCATTCTGTTTTGTACAATACGGGGGTCCAGATGAGTATGCATATACAGATATCCGAAACTGGCTTATACGGTATTTTTTATGGTTGTGGATGGTTTTAAGAAAAAACATTGGCAGCTTACAAAGTGCATTCTTGTCTGGACACCGCAAGTGCATTGAGCACTTTGAAATTCTTTGTTAACGTGTCTGTGAAATATTATATTTATACTGACTGTAGTTGCTATCATCACTCGTAGCGAAGACCTGGATTTAGTCACTGTGATAATTTACAGGACTAACAGGACAGAAACTGAAAAAAAAAACGAAAATGTAATACCAATTGCGGGGTTAGCTTTGAGACAAGTTTCGTAGCAAGTGCAATAAAAATATAGTGTAACTGAATAAAAGGGTTTCTAATTTTAACACAGGGCTATCCTTATTACTTTGGCAACCCTTGTACTTTGGAAAAGTCGTCATCTGCCGCACAGTAGGTAGTCTTTTTCTCCTGATCCTCGTTTCTCTTAAGGATTAATTGCGCTGTGTTTATTGTGGATACATTTTTTCTTGTTGATGTACGCGCTCTTCCCTATTTTATATCATTTGCGCAAAATTGCAAAATCATTTTATGTACTAAGGTTGCATTATAATTTTTACACATAGTTTTCTTTCCTTTAAATATGTTTTTTTGTTACATTTAGCCATATTGTGGATTAAGTATCATATTCTTCAAGTCACTTATACATAATGCGTATTTTATATGCAAATGTATCATGGTATAGCTAATTAGACGTTTTCTCTTAAATTTATACGCTTAATCTTGAGTGAAAAACGATTATAATTTGGTTAGAAGTGTATATATATATTTATATAATAATTGATTAATACAAGTGAAAATTAAAGAATTGAATTTCTTAAGTATTGTGTAGTAGTACATCTGCCCTTTTTCAAATAATATATGCATTAAAATATGCATGGTGAGTGCATGCATCAAGTTATGTAAGGTATACATAATAAAATTATTGTCAAGAATGTCGATGGCTAAGGCGTTACTGCGTTCAACTTACATTACTAGGTTTTTTTTGTTAGTATTTTCAAGCAATTATAAGTTCTAATGTGATTAATTTACTTATTCTATTATTATTTTCAGTAATATTATCATCATTTTTCTTATTGTTATTCTAGCCAAGGATTTCGTTGTAAGGCTGTAATGCTGTTTTTTTTTTTTTTTTAATTGCTCGTTCATGGTTTGCTGTTGTCAAGCTGTTGGCTTTTGTTTGACGGCCATACGCCTCCGAGTTTTATTGTCGGCCTGTTGTACAGGTGTTAGATGTTCCTTTATCTGGATGACGATAGGCTCTACCCTGGCCCCATCTTGTTGTATTATTACCGGTCGCAGTGCTAAGCTGTTATCTAATGCTTTCCTGCTGATCCCAGAGTGTCTTGTAACTGTAATTATTCTATGCCAAATTAGTAGAGGGTCCCCCCATTGAAGAGGCACTCTCATATTTGCTAGTAAGGAAAAAGAGAAGGCGAGTAAAGTAGCTACAGTATTTCGCACCCAGCATGCTGCTGTTGTAACAATATGTGTGTTGCTTTTTTTAATTATTCTCTTTTCTACGCAATTTTATTTTTAGCAATCCCTCTTACATATGATATTACATGACTTAATTCATTTAAATTATTTGTTTACTTATCAATAGTCTTTTTTTTGTAACTGTTTATGGTATCTTATTATTATTGTTACAATTATCCTTATATGCTACGACGCTATTAACATATTTTGTTTTAGTGGACGTTATAGGATGGGTTCATTGCGTAAGTAATTATCTTATATTTGATTTGCTTGATGTCTATTTACGATATTTATCCAAGGATTTATTTTTCATTTTTTATTTAAAAAAAAAGACAGACAACAAATTGGTATGAGTCAACGTGGGATCTAAAAGATGTTTTTTTTTTGAGGGGATCGGTAACTGGCTTTTTTTTTTGTTTACCGTTAAAGGTTCGGTATCATCTTTAGAAAATCTGTGTTTGACTCTTTTCTTCTGCGGACGAATGCTCTTGTTCGAAAGTGTGTTTGGTGTATCATCGATACTTTTTATCATCGTTTGGCGAGTTAATAAAGATTTTGTTCTTTTTATCACTGCACATTGTTCTTGCCGTGGTGACTCCGATATTCGGTGACGATGGAGCCTGCTGCTCTGGTCGTAAAGCTGCAATTATTTTTAGCCGTGGGTCGATTTATGGTTGCTGTGGACCTTTCGTGATTGTACTCAAGCGCATCTGTTTAGGACATTCAAACTGTTTTTATGAGACCTAACAATCATTTTCTTTAAAAGTTTTTTTTCTCTTTGCATGCATATACCTCTGATGTGTATATAGTTTTTCCTTACATTTTTCTGTTCTTAGTCTCGTTTACAGTTATGATTGTTTTATTTTTGTTTTTAGAACTTCCAGTTCTTATCTTCTGTCAATAACTATTTATTCTGGTTCTAATAAACTAACATCTGATTATACTCATTCATTTGTAAGCGAAAAGATCGTCGATTTTTTAGCTTGAACGATGATAAACCTCCTTTTATTTCGTTGATTTTTATTTGTTGTCATACGTTGGAACATCTTGTTGACACTTAATGATTGATGGTATGTGAGATTTCTGTCCGAAAAGTAGTTCGTAAGGCGTGTATCCTGTAGTCTTATGTTCTAAGGTATTTTATGCAATCATACACAATGGTAATAACTCGTCCCATTTTTCGGCTTTATAGAGGTATGCTTTTAGATATTCTGCTTAGACATGATGCATGCGCTCTATTGTGCCATTACTTTGGGGGTGGTAGGCAGTGCTTCCCATTTTTTCAATTTTAAACAATCTTGCAAATTGCCCCATAGTTTTGTTCATAAAGTAGGTTCCACGATCCGATAATAATTTCTACGGTGCACCTAAATATGCTATGAAGTGACATGATTGTCAGTAAGCGCTCTAACTGTTTAATTGGCTGTTACTTTCTGCACTGAAGCAAGGACGATATATTTTGTTAACCAGTCTTAAATTGACAGTACGTGGGTGTTTCCGTATTCCGGAGGTTTGTTCACAGGTCCGTAAAAATCAAAAGATATTTTTTCGAAGGGTCTGCTCAGAGTATCTGTGATTAACATTGCTTGTTATGTTTTCACTCAAACAAGTTTCATGGTTTGACAAGATTTACAGCCAATAACGAATTGCCTTACGTCCGGTCACATATTTCTCCAATAAAAATCTTGTGCTCTCCCATTGTAAGTTTCGTTTACGCCTCTATGTCCGCCAACTGCAGATTTGTGGTATTCTTTTATGGCCTTGTATCGCTGGTCGGCCGGTCGTATTACAAGTGTATTTGTGTATAGTACAGCTGCTACTTTATGGTCTTTAAAAATTTCTTTTATTTGCTCCACGAAATTTTGCCATTGATTAATGTTTAAAATCGCTAGGTCTCTCACTATTCCTATATTTTTTGTTTTATTCTGTATTATTAGTGCTTTTAGGGACACTAAACATTTCTTAATACAAGATTTCAGCGCAGTATCGTCAAAGCGTTTTTTCACGTAAATACGTATCGATGTCCTTTTCTGACTTGTGATGAAATTGCGATTTCAACTTCTTTAGTTTCATAGTTTACAACCAATAAGTTTATATAGCCACGTTTATAGAGTGCGTTAATAGTCTTAGTAACGGGGACGCTATCCTTTATTGAGCAAAAAGTTAAATTTCCCAAATATCTAAATGGGTGATCCGTAACTTTTCTCACTTTTTGAAGTGGTGGTGAGTCCTCATTCTTCTTTGGTGCCCATGGTGGTAGTTTCTGAGGAAGCCTTGTTCTGCATACTCTGTATTTCGCTAGGGCGCTTGGATTTAATATGTCACTACTGGTGTCACTTAATGCTCCGTTTCCCGATTCTACGAAGGCCTCATTTAAGTTATTGCCTCGCTCTCTCTCGCTCTCTGGCAATGAATCGGGTAAACCCTGCGAGTTGTGTGCCGATGGGAGGTGGGGGTTCAGGGGCCGGTAAACAGCGTTTCTCATGCGTTTTCTCCCCAATATCATTTCCTTCGCTATGTTTTTCATCCTCCTCTGTCCCGTCAATTTTTTCATGGACCAAGTTTTTTCCTAATTCTTTACTTCTTGGTGGGTGTTTGTCCGGCTCCACCTCTGAGCTTCTGCTGCCGTCAGGCCTCTTTTATTTGTTACGGGGCTTTGTAGTGTTGATTCTCTAACTATATAAGTATAAATTTTCTGCCCTTATTTCCTATAAAATGCTGATAAATAATATTATCCGGAGTCACTTGGAAATTAATGCAAATACTTTTTTTATACTCGAAGGCATACTTAAAAGCGTACTTCCCGTCTCCGAAAGCGTTATCGCTTCAGAGGATGTCTTCTGTCTCCTCTGGGTTGCTACTTTCATGTACCTATTTCGATTTACGAAGGGCGTCTCTTAGTTTTGCCGTTAAGAGTGTGAAGCCATCAAGAAGGATCAAACAATGAAAACGACAACTTCCGTCGTGAGAGACGTCCGTTAGCGTAAATTTTTCGTAAGGCTACGCGCAGTATAGTTTGCATTTTTGAGTCTCCAAATCTTTCTTATTCCATTTATTTTGCGCAGGGTCTTTTCTTTTTTTTTTTTTGTGATTTTCTATTGGTTCTGTTTGTGGGGTATTATTGTCAGCATTCGGGTCGACTTCGCTACCTAATTCAGTATCTTTATTTGACTGATTAGTTGACTATAGGTCATTGACTATACTCTCTAGATGTTTGTTTTTTTACTGATCTGTGGTGCCATCAGTTTCCTATGCGTCAATTCTATTTCCTACCTTTCCCTTGAAATCATGGCGTTTTATGTCCAGCCGAACCTTTGTTTGAAAATTAATAATTTAGTCATCGAGCATTGCGTCAATTTTTTCGTTCAGACCCGAGCCTTTCTTTAGGTGATCTCGTGTCCATGCGCATTGTCATACATTGTGTGCGTCCTTTCTCTCGATGTATGTTCTTGTGTTAAACGGTTCGCTCCATGCGCATAAATTCGTCTGTAGTCAACACGGTTCGGCTGCGATTGTACTCGACATCTCTGATTGATGTCTCTCTTTGCTCGGGGTTTTGTCTTTATCTTGCGCATATGGTCCTCTCTCTGTAAGTGTTGCTTTCTCATAAATTTCGTTTGGTTTGCTCACCTCTACACATATTTCCTATCGGGCCCCGCTTTTCATTCGCTCACTTTCTTTCTCCTCTGTTTTCGCCACTAGGTTTTCGTTTACTAGCTGCCATCCGCGGTGCATTATTGCCCCATGCTTATCTCTTGGCATCTTTTCTCGTCAGATGGTGTGTTGTAGTTTGCTATTATTATTTCCTTCGACTTATCTTCTAGTTCAGATGTATTGGATAATTCTGTGGGTTTTCTATGTAGTGTATCCAGCTGGCGTTTACGAGTCTTACGTTAAAAATTTGGTGTTTTGTCTCTTTTGATGAAAGGCGTACTTGTGAGTTTTACTTCTTTTTGCATATTTTTATCTATTCGCATGTATACAAGTTTTTCATTAATTGGTCCTTGCGATAGAATTTCTTCGTCCCTGTCGATTGCTGCAGTTGGCTGTATTCCCCCCCTCTCCTTTCTATTTGCAGTTTGTGTTGAGAGTTTACGTGGTCCATGTCTTTTTTTTGTTGCTTTGCCTACTTTTAGTGTTTTCTTTCTTTGTGATTCTGTCTTCGGCCATTCCGACTCCAAGTCCGCGTCACTGTCGTTGCTTGGCGTATATTTGCTTAAATTATTATTTGTCCAGCTTTTCTTTTTTTTCATCTTGTTGTCCGACTTTTCTAAATAAGAAATTACTATTTGATCTTTCCTGTTTCTTCTTAATATATTCTTCTCCTGTCTTGTGCTAATCTTGTATATCCTCGCCGGTGCGTGGTAGGGCGATCTCGTCACCAAATCCCTCTTTTTCCTGTTCCTCTGCGAAGTCGTATAACTCCCTGCACGATAATTTAGGGTTTTTCTCTCCTGATTTCAGGATCATGTTGCGCGATAATGAGCCAGGTGCTCTATTATTCGTCCCGGGTCTATAGGCAACGTCGAATTCGTAGCCACGTAGTTCTGCATTTAGTCTTGTAAATCGCAGATCTGGTTTTTCCGATGTGTGGAAATGTTTTAGAGGCTCGTGATCGGTAACTACAGTAAATTTCCGTCCGTATAAGTATGGTCTAAGTGGCTCTTTTGCATAGACTATGTCAAGCAGAATTTTATCGTATGTTGGGTAGCGAAGTTCACCACCATTTAGGCAGCGAGATGCATATTCGCAAAAGTGATCTTCTCCTATTTTCCCTAGACTTAATATTGCGCCTATCGCCTAGTCTGATGCGTCCGTTGTAACTGTAAATGGCTTATTCATGTCCCGTGCTATAAGTACGGGTTCGCTGCTCAGAGCGATAACGAGAGTGGCAAATGCTTCTTGTCCAGGTTCATGCCACTTAAATTCCGTTTCATGCCGTAAAAGTTTCAAAATTGGTTGTGCTATTTTTGCGAAATTTTTAATAAAACGACGGAAATTTTTCGTGAGACCTAAAAATTGTTTAATATTCTTTGCGTTTGTAGGTCTTAGATAGTTTCTTACAGACCTTATATTTTTGGGTTTTGTTTTATTTATCCATTGTTGACTATGTGGCCTAATACATTCGCTTTTTTTTTAAGAACTGAAATTTTTTTGGTTTTATTGGTAAGTTGTTATCTTCCAAACGTTTAACTATTCTTTTAAATCGTCTTCCGTGTTCTTCCAATGTTGCTGTGACCAGCATTTTGTCGTCCATGTACACTTCCTATTCTTGTCTTTGTAGGCCTGCTAGCGCTAGTGTTATCGCACGTACGAATGTACGAATGTTCATCTGCCTGTGGTAAGTAAAGCGCATAGTCGTGTTTTGATACTCCTCGTCTTCTTGCTACTGTATTTCCTGGCTAATACCTCCAAACTGAGTATACTTACATATAAGCCTTTTCCCTGGAAGCCAGGCTGGCTTATGCCTTGCTCGTGTGGTGCCTTGTGCCTCCTCGTGACCGAAGTTCTCGTTTTTGTCCTGGCTGTTTCGCCCTAACCTCAAACTGGTGGGCTTACGGTTCGGTTGCTGCCCCGCTGCTGCATCGACGTCTCTGCGTTGCCCTGCACTCTGCGCCTCTGCTGGTGCTCGCTCAGCCACTTGCTAGCCGGTGCTCCTCTTCACTGCATGCTGCCGGTCTCGATCTGGGACACTTTCTGTGCCGTGCTGTGCTGTGACGAGCTGTGCTGTGTTGTGTTCGTGCTGTGTCGTGCTGAGCCCCACTCTGCCTTGCGGATCTGGACGCCTAAAGGTGTTGACGCCCAGTAAACTCCCGCTGGCCTTGGCGAGTATAGGACCAATCGTCTTTTTAGCTACACTGGCGGTGAGCCTAAGACTCCTCTTCAGGGCGTGCCGCTCCTTCCTTACTTACTACTATACTGACGATCGGATCATTTACTTACCAACTGCTGCATTTTCTTCATAGGCAACCATCATTACTACATTTTCTGCTTGATCAGCTCTGTGCCTGTGGTGCCATCTGCCTGAGCAGCACCACTACTTTGCTGCACTACATTGACGTTATCTACTGTGCCTACAACCGTTCCCGGCGCTGCCACGCCCTTGGGCATTGGCTCGTACTTGAAGCGGTGAGCTGAACGGCTCACTTGGCCGTCTGGTGGTTACCGTCGTGCAGGCGATGACACCAGTGATCTGCTCTTCCTGTTATTTCCGATCTGACAACTCTGCTGGCTTCTTCTGGGTGACCTGCATCCGATCTGCTGCACTGTTTCTCCAGGAACTACATAGCCTTCTCTTATTTTCCATTTTCGCCATAACTACTTTCCCTACACTTACTTTTTTTCTCTGTTACTTTCAGATTCGACATGCCTATTCAGTGTCATGCCTGCAGCGAACCAGTGCTGCGGGGTGCTTCACAGTCGGCGCAGTAAAGTCATTGCCTGAGGATGTTTCACGCTCACTGCGTGCCATACCTGCTGGGACCCGGCGTGCCTTGCTCGGCCTTGTGCTCCAACCACACTTCACTGATCATGGCCACAAACGTTGCTGGAGCGATAGCTACCACGATAACTTACTCTTTCTCATCTTACAACACTTCTGCCGCATATCCTGTCGCCACTACTAGCCCCCAACTTAGTACAGCCTCTTCCTCTCTGTACCATACCACTATCGCTACATCCTCAATTACTCTTACCACCACATCGCTTACTACACCTATCACCTCTACATCACCTTTTTCCCAATCCCTCTTCCATGGCTTCCCTGAGGATAACACATCACCCTTTCCTCGGTCAGGCCCCGTCACCTTAGGCAAACGCACGGGCTCAAAGGGTGATCTCTTCGACCATCCCGTCGCCAAACAACCCTGCGTCTCTCTCGCGTCAAACAACTGTCCCGCACTTGCCGAGCAATAATCCAATCATACCGACTCGACGACATTGGCTGCTTCTTACGACGACCCTCCCTTACTCGCCCAAAACATGGAAAAGCTTCTAAACGACTCCACTACACCACCTTACTTCGCTCTTTCTTCCCACATGTTTGCCCGTTTCGCGGCCGCATCTGAAGAGGCGGCAATAGGCCAAGAGTCAAGCATTACGGGCATCCACACTCTCCTTCTTACTGCCAACCAGACCTCCAAGAAGAACTGTGTTGTCATCACTGAAAACACGAGAAGGCTCGATGATCTTGGGGACCAAGTCACATCGATCTCCGATCGGGTCTCCAACCTTGAGGCGACGATTAGCGCTCATCCTGGCACCGCCGGTCGAAAATCGGGCCTGGGCTCTTCTTCTTCGTTTTCTGATGATGGTGAGGTCCTTTTAACTGGACTTTCTGACCCCCGACGGCTTCGGTTGACGACGAGATAGCCCGTATGCTGGCGTCAATGGATCTCTTCCGGTTGTCGCTGTCCGTTATCGGCATTCGCCCATGGCTTTCCTCGACCCTTAAGCGTGATGCAGCCCATCCCTCAACCTCCACTGCACCAGCCCCCACTCCTACCGGTCGCTCCCTTGTCCTCAAATTGTCATCAGCCTCTGCCCGTGACTTGCTTGCCTTACGTGCAGCACACCCTCACAACAAAACGGTCACTACTATCTTCGGATCTGGCAGGTCGACTTATCTCTCGCTACGACTACTTTGGCCTCGACCTGTGCATGAGCTTTGAAAATGGGCTTACACGCTCTCCTCGAAGCTCAACTATGCTCGCCCTGTAGCTCGTGGGTTGCAGGTTTTTTTCCGTAAGACAATAAAATGTAAATCTATCCGTTTTACCTCTACGACTGACCCAGACACATTAATTCCTCACATTACGTCTGCATGAAGGTGCTCCAAGCCCGACAAATCACAAATCGTTCCTTTGCCCCCTCTTCTGCATCTCCGTCTTCTGATACGCTCACCGTGTCGCTTGTCAACATCAACCGACTTACAACTTATTTCACCGAACTCGATGAGCGTTTTTCGGGCGGTGTCTACGATGTAGTGGCGATCTAGAAGTCTTTTCTTAACTTGGACGATACTGACATGGAGGTGAAGCTTGCGGGCTATTCGTTGCTGACAGACGACCGCGTGACTCCTCCTCCCGACCCTAAGCGGTCCAAGCATATGCTCCTTGCTGTGTCGTCTCGGACGAACTCTTTCCTTGTTGGCGTAGTCTACTATCAGCCCCATGCCCACTACCCTCACACATTATTCTCAGCGCTCTCTGAATATATATCGAGCTACCCTTTGTTGGTTGTTGTTAGCGACTTCAACATTGACATGCTCAGGACGTCAACTGAATCCGCATACTTACTAAACACACTAAAACCACTGAATTTATCGCTTATTCAATCCGATGCTGCACACCCGCTGTTTATCTCGACAGACCATACCACACTTAGGTCGACCTCATCATCACTGACGAATTCCGTCTTGTCCTTAATTACACCAAGTCTGACGCTCCTTTTGCAGCAGGACATGACTGGACCGAGGCCGTCATCTTATTTCCTACCCATAGAACTAATTCCACTACTCACTTAACTCGTGCCCTTCATCGCCTAAATCATGAATCGCTCTCAACTGCATTTGGAGACGCCATAAATCACAACTGGCCTGGTGGGGGAAACTT
Organism: Copidosoma aretas; assembly: GCA_030522625.1. Classification (NCBI taxonomy): domain Eukaryota; kingdom Metazoa; phylum Arthropoda; class Insecta; order Hymenoptera; family Encyrtidae; genus Copidosoma; species Copidosoma aretas. The sequence goes on along the minus strand of JAPYYV010000117.1, from coordinate 23,601 downwards.
TCTTTACCCTCTAACCTACTTACTTCTATCACCTCCACTACCATAACTGCTTCCGTCTCAACCTCCGATGCCTCTTTACTTTGCCAAGCACTGACGACGTCTATCACTCAGGCATTTGATCGAGTTCCCCCGCTTCGTTCTGTCTACACCGGAGTCCAACGGAAGCTGTGGGTTACGGCAGCTCACAGCTGGGCCATTACCGAGCCAGACCACGCCTACAAAGTTTTCCGCCATTCTGGGTATCCGAATCACGTTTCCATCTTCCGAAGGCTCCGAGCGGACGTAAAGAAAGCGCTTGATACTTTGCGGTACAATTATTCTTATCGGTCTATCCGTAATATTTATGCATTCGGCGTACACTTACCGTTATCATTGTTTGCAATAAAGTTGCCGAATAAAATGCCTTCTGATTTTTGCAGAATGTATATTTTTACTTTCTTCTTTTACGCACGCAAAAATTATATGTCTCGATTTTGCGAGAATTTCGAAGGTTTCTGGTTTTTTTAAAGATATCTGGGTGTTCTTAAATATTATAATATTTTCCTTGCAGCATATGTGGCCATGATGTTTTTTTAATAGGTAGCATCCGATCAGTCCTTCCATTTGAATCGGGAAGTCGTCGGGGACTACGTGTAGAGTGCATATCATCCTTTTTAGGGGTACCTCTACTGTTCCTGACGTGCATCATCCTCCGTGTGTCACGCCGGTTATGAGCACTCGCATGTTAAAATTAATATATGAGTTTTCTTAAGGCTACTTGTTTTTATAATAGATATTTTGGCACTCGTATCTGCGTAAAATTCGCGCTTCCGTTAATTAATTGTGGGCTTTCTAGGCATCCTGAAGGTGGTATGTGTCCTGTACTTGATATATTTATTTCTACTTCCTCAAGTGATTTTTCGACACTCTTGTTGGCAGACATTTTATAACCCGAGGCTCTGGGTTAGTAGTAAAATTTTGGCAAAATTATGATTGTCATCATTTCGTGCGCCCGCAGTTGGCTGTATTATATTGAATTGCGCCAGCGATTTATTTTTTATGTTGCCCGTGTCATGCATTACCCGTATTATTTTATGCTGTGCTTTTTTGCTTGCGGCTACGTTATTCGTGAGGTGTGGCTCACTGTATAAATTTTTGGGTGACTCCCGTTCGCTGCACTTCGGCTCTGCCACTTTTGCGGGCGCACTGTTTATATGTTTGCCTACTGCCGAGTTACGCTCGACGCCTAGGGACTGCGACAAGCGTCTTGGGACTTGAAAGTCTCCGTGTGTACGTCATGCGTTTTATCGTTAGGTGAGTCAGGTATGTCGTACGGTGGCCTTCCGTTTTTATATCCAGGATTTCTACCACCGTAATTTCCATTATCATTATTATAATTATACCTGTAATTGTTGTATCGAATATCCTGTTGTCCGTAGCTTCGCCTATTTCGCTTGTTCCCATTGTAACCGTAGCAGGTGCTATATTTTTTTTTTCGTAGCCGTCGTATGGGTTTTTTCAGTTTTGTGGGTATGTATTATAGCTTCTATCATTGTTGTTTCGCGCATTGTTAATATTACCTCCTCTCTTATAATTCTGACTGTACCAGTAGGGTTCTCGCATTTCGATGCGATTTATTTTTCTTCTTTCGGTATCCCTTATCAACGTGCGACAATCGTTCGCGTTGTAATTTTTGTGCTTAGAATACGTGCAATTTTCGTCTTGTTTCCTCTTTTCGTCTCGAGTTGGTTAAGCATTTTCAGTACCTTAAATAGTTTTATCTTCTGTACTCACTAGCGGTCGCGTTGGAAGATTGTCGTATTCTTCTTCGTATCGGTTTGACTCGTAGCTATCGTTTGCACCTCATTCCGGTAAATCCGTGATTTATATCTAGTTATAATTACCTGCTGATATTTTTTTGTTTCGTGGTCTTAGTTGGGTTACGCCTATGTAGGCACTTCGTCCTTTCAGAGTAGTGTAGCGTAGGGCAATTCAGCTTTCTATATTTAGCGCCACTACTACTACTTCGTTTAACGTCCTAGGACTAAGGCATGTTACATTGTAGTTATATTGGGCCCGTAGTCCATAGCAAAATTGTTTTATCGCTTTTTTTTCGGCGCTGTCTTTTAGTGCAAGCTTTTGTGTAGGAGAATAAGTTAGGTTTGAGTCATAAAGTGTTATTATCCTATCATGTAGTGCTTGAACGCTATCGCAGTAACAGCTCACATGTTCTCTCCTTTGCCGTGAGATCATTTTTAATTATGTTAAAAGTGTGGTGGCATCACTGATGCTCGCGTACCGGTTTTTTAGTTTCCTCAGAAAATTCCTCAATCGAGTAAATTGTGCTATGCATGGTATAAATTTGGCTGCTCTGCCTTTTGGTCTGTCAGCTAATATTCCAATTATTAATCTCTTATAAAGTGGCCCTACTGTCCAGGCTACAGTCTTCTTCATTTTTTCGAAAAGAGTAAGTTTGACTGAATCGCCGTCGAATATTGTCACATTGCTGGCTAAGTGTCCTAATGTAGATAAAGTGGTATGTTGAGAGATCGTCTGTGTTTAATTTATTATATCATGCGTACTTAGAGTAAATCGATTTTGGGTATCTGCCTGGTCATTATCCGTCTAATTTGAGTTTAATGTATCTACGAATTAATGTTGTGTCATACAATTGTTTGTATTATAGTGGTTCCTACTTTGACTGGTATTTTTACTCGGCCTAGGGTTTCCTTGTGTCTGATTTTGGGCGTAAGCGTTCCATTGATCTCGTGCGTCTGCAAGCACTGTGTTGGCTTCTATGCTATCGATCGTTTGATCGTATCCCGGTTGGACGTTTGTATTAGATCTTTTAGGGAGTACTCCGCTCGTTACGGGGTGTGTCGTAAACTGCACGCTTTACTTTAGGATGTCCTGACCCGTTTGACTACCCTTTTTTTTCTCTTGCTATGTTGGGGCTAACTTTTTTATCATTTGCATCATAGACATTTTATGTTTTCTGTCAGATTTTTGCCATTCCGCTCATGATTCTCGGTCGTGTTCTAATGTTATTCTAATCATTTCGTCACCTGTATTGTCTGTCGAAACTTGTTGTATGTTAATACCGTCGACGTGTTGTGGAGGGTCTGTTCCCCACGCCCCGTTGATTTTTGTTTATGTATCATTTTATTTTATCTTTTTTTCTACGTCGTGCTTTATGAGTGTTCGATAGCTGTTAAAGATTCGGGATTAAGTGTCACAGGTTTTTCCTTATCACCTTGTCTTGACTGCTTCGTGTTATTTACCGGACGTTCTGTTTCTATGAACAGCGGCGTGCCTGCGATGGTTTCAAGCTTTTTATTTAGAGTGTAATATTTTTCTTACAATGTTTTTTTCCTTTTGGGTCGAATTTTATTTGTGCTATCTCGACCGCTTGTAATACGTATTTATTGGGTATAGTCGGTTCGAGTTCGTTTTCGTGTCTTTTTTTTCAACTACAATTTCCTTTTTGTACCGGCTTAGTTGCCTGCAAGGGTTTTCGAGTATCCCGGATGTATATAATAGATAGTGTTTTATCAGGTTTGCTTGTGAATAGCCGGGTGTTTTCTTTTTGCTGTTTTCAAGCGGGTGAATGGGAAATTTTTTCGGTCGGTACTGAGAGTGAATTTTTCTTTGTTCTCTCTTTTTTTCTCGTTGTGTCAGATGGTGATGGAACTCCCTTTTGTTATTCTAACTTACACCCTATATATAAAGTCTAATTTCATGGGTTGGGCAATCATGCAATCATTTTTTTTTTAAATCAAGTTTGTATCCTTCTCTTTTTTTTTTTTTTATTGAACACGTTATTATTACTAATGTATTTGATCTATTTTTTCTTGAAGTATAAATATAATTTTAAATTGATCTCTGTGTCATTTTAAGTGATTGCCCAATTCTCAAAAATATTCCGGCTGTTGGGGAACCAAATTCTGTTCTGCTTGCTGAAAAAAAATTTTCTAACGCGATTGGGTAGGTATAGCTTAAATTAGTAACCTTTACTTACTTGCGGCACTTTTAATATAGTGACGGTTGATCGGGAAAAAAGATTGTAAGTGTATGATGGTATCGTATTTTTTTTTTCATAGTTAAAGGAGTTTTTTCATCAAATTAATTTACGTTCTTTTTCCGTCTTATTATATCGTCATAAAATTTTAGCATGCACATATTTTATTGATGTAAATTATTAGTTTTCTATAATCATGCCATTTATGTAAGAAAAAAAAATATAAAAAAGTTCCTTTTCCACTAACCTTTCCACGGGTCGTGAAATTTATATCTGAATATATATTAAAATTTTCTGGAGTTTTATGTACTTACCATGTAGTATCCATCCAAATGGTTAATAGGGCTGCAACAGACCGCATTTTTTCTTCCTGTTGATCTGGATGTCGATCTCCTTAAGCTTCTCTTTTTCTCTCGTGATAGGCGTTGTAGTCCGATTTCTGGTGTGCTGTCCGTCTTTTCTTTCTTCTTTGGTCACTTGTTTAGAAAATTTTTTTTTTATCCTTGCACTCACTTTTTGTCTCGCGGTACTACGCTATGTGCGCTTCTCAGCCGATCCCACTTCTTATACCAAAATTTCTCCTGTTACGTGGGTTTGTGGTCGGTTGGGTGAACGAAAAATTAGTACACAGTGAGGACTATGAACTTCTTTTTAATATCGTTTATGACCGGGGGAAGAGCCAAGGGTAGCGCGGTAATCTGGAGGCACGTCTGCCAGTCTCGAGAGTTCCAAATCTTCTCCTTTTCCTCTACTCCCTGACCCGACTCAAGAGTTCCACTTCTTCTGGTCATACGTCCCTATCTGAGGTGTTAGGGCGCGTACATATTGGTATGCTATGCATACCGTACTTTTAAAGTGTAAAAATAATATTTTGCAATTTTGAAAATGATAAAACTTACAATACACTCTTCTACCTTCAATTTTTATACTTTTGACTACAGAGTGTAGGTGAAAAGCTAATATTTAATACGAATTTATAACTTTACTAAACGTAACTGTATACGAAATTCGGATTCTTCAAGTTGTACAGGAACTGTGATTCAGAGCATAGTGTATTATCGATTGATAAGATGTATTTTTTACATATGCCCAACAAAAACACTTTAAAAATATTTGACAGGATTTTGTTTGGAAAATTCTGAAAATTTTATTCTTATTGCTGTTTTTTAAAAATCCTCACAGATACGCAAAAAGTGCCTACCATAATATGTATAAACACGGTGTTTGTCAAATTTCACCATAGACACTTTGATAGATATGCCACAAACACATTATGCATACTAACTTATTTTTTCTGATAAAGGTTTGTGGTAAGTGATATTTAAAAATATTTGACACTTACCATTGGATTTAAATATAAAGTAAAATGGGTACAAAAATTTTTGTAATATTTTTAAATCATGTGATACTTTACCTAACAACATTTTCGAATAGAATTCGCTGTCTTTTTCAATCTCAGATTTTTATTTTATTTATTTACATTTCAGACTTCAATTTTATATCGTCTTAGTTATTACAATTGTCGTTATGTATAATATTTAAGTAATTAATACACCAGTTAAAATTATCTTTACAATATAATTATAAATGACAAAAGTATAATAAATTTGTTGCTTGTAAGAAAAAGTCTGTTATTTTTTCTGTTGCTCTGATTTTTTCTTATTAACGAATGTATACCAACTCTGCTGCTATCATCACACACTTCACTTATTGGCGTGTAATAACTCATATAGGTTAGGATACAATGCAATAGATAACCTTCGAATTATTTCCTTAGGTCATTTGCACACTTGTACTTCTTAAAAAATCCATCCATTATTGAAGTTGTCATTCAAAACAATTTATGTGCGTGCTTCACGCTAGTGACTCTAAAGTGCAGAGCATAGGCGGTGGAACGAAAAATATGGCCTACAGCTCAGTATGTACAATGGACGACACCCTTTTTTGATAAATTTTATGTGTTTGGTTACGGTTCATTTTATCCGAAAACCTATGGTTATAACAAAACATTAAACCTTTTACTGTCATATACGTAACACGTGCGGCTTAAGTGCACATACTGTTATATTGTCGAAGTATATATACTGATGCAGCCGATTAAGAAACCGAAACAGAACTTTCATAAATATATTTACACCGCTCAGCGATGCAGGAGCGCCACCGTTAAAATCAGTTGCAGCTACCTCGCACAGTTGGCGCTACTCCTGCGTCGTACAATGCTCCAACAGCATCGAACCCGTGTACTAACTGCACGGGAGCTCGAGGCAGTTACTACATGGGCAACTGGTGCTATCTGTACACGTACGGGGGTAGCAGCAGCACTGATTTTTTTTCAGTGTAGGCAACCCCAATTCCAATGGGCTCATTTTTTCGTAGTCATTAACCGATTCAAGACTAGACAAAAAAGTAAGCATTACTATCCGTTTTAACACAATTCAATTTTAAAAAACAATGCTTTTTACGATTTGTTTTTAAATAATGATCTGCATACATTAAAACTTCCTTCTTTCTCCTTACGAAAAAAAATTAAATTTATGAAACAAATTTTACTTGGGTTGACACATATATTATATCTATTATTGATTGTTTAGATTTCCTAATTAAATTTTTTCAAATTATTTATTAGACAGTTTTTAAAACAGAGGCTGAATATGGGCTAAATCGTTTATTGAGGTACTCCGAGTAAAAATGCGAACCATAAACAATAAGAATTATCTTAAAAACAGATGTTGAAGCAGTCTTCTTTGTGAGAAACAAGCTAATTTTCTTTAAATATAATCCATACATATTTAAGTGTTGAGTTTGTGTGCTACTTATTCTGTTACTAAGCATCATTATAGATTATAGTGCTTCGTCAAAGAATCGAAGCTATAATAGAAATATTTCCTGTCAATCTTATAAATAATCGGTTAAACAAATTAGTCAATTACTGGGTAATACTGCAATTAATTCCAATGCGAAAGTAGATGTAAGTTATGTGACGTTATCGCATGCTGATTACGTTCGTAACTAATCCACAATCACGTAACGATAGTGCATGCTCTCATTATTAAATAAAATGGATGCCCCAAGATTTCAGAACGAAAGTGCAACTTTCATGTTTTCATATGTTATTAAAAACACATTTAATTTTAAGTAAAATAAACCTTGATTCAGAATATATAATGTATGTGCACTACACATAATTTATTATTTAATTGTTTTATAAACCACGTTACATTATCCTAAATAGCTTTTGTCAAGTAAAATTATTCATCCATGACAAGTTATGATATGTATACTTGGTATCTTGAATCGGTCAGACTGGTTAATAATGTGTTATCATAAGTCAACGTTAGACCTTCCAAAGAATCGCCACTGGCCGCAATCAGTTCTTACTGGAATAGATGATGACTTGTCATTGGTCGGTCCGGCTAATTCAAGATCCCCTGTGTTGTCACCTATGTACTTTTTGATTGAGAATTACTCATCTTTTTTTTAAATCTATATAATATTATCTTTCACAAGTTTTATGTAGTTTCTTGTATAACATTCAATTATTTACCGTCATCATATCTATAATTATAAGTGAAATTATTATTAACACAGTTTACAATTTTATTGCATAATTCTAGCTTTGGTTTTACAGCAAAGACTCATTAAATGTTTGTTTCTCTATCACTCAAAACAGAATACTACGATAAAATTAAACTAAATTATAATTTTATCGTAAGAAATTAAATTAAAATTAAATTTTTAACAATTAAATGATTATATTGAAGACTATACTAATGTGCAAAAATCCATAAATGTATGTGCTAGTTAAGTGTCAATACTATCTGTTGCTGATTCACATTTTCTACGAAACAAGACAATCAATGTGCCACCACCAAGCCAAGATGTAATTGCTTCGACCTTGTAGGACCATGAGTCCCTTGTCAATCAATAATGATACAATACAATACAATGTGAGAACAACTGAACCAACTATACTGTTGATTAAACATCAAGCATTGAGCGAACAAATGATTTTTCTGGAAATCATAGTGAAATGTCAGAATAAAATGGTTATATTGAAAACCATAACTGTGCGCAAAAATCCACTAATATATGCGTGGCCATTCCGGCCCAAAACATGAGTTGAAAAGAAAAACCACGCAAGCACTTTCTCGTCCTGTGCCAAATCTTTGCAGCAGCAGTGGCATGCAGTGCTGCTACCGCCAGACAACATTATCACAATCGTTACTGATTGCACGTCTCAATTTTCTCTATCATCGTTGTGCTCGCAACTGATCGCTCTTACGCAACACCTGGCGAAAACGAGCAGCACCGTTGCAGCGAGGGATGTCAATCATCATCATTGCCGTCTTTCCGTCTTTGTGATCCACTTTCAAGCATCGTTCTAATGTCATAAGTGCCTTCGTGACGCCTTCACGAAAATTCGTTCTCGCCTGGGCCAACAACGCCGCCATCTTTTCGGCGAAGCAGCCACGTGCAAGCCAAAGTGTGCACTGTGCAGTTTATCTCCACCTCTTTCGCAGGTTTTTCTCCAGTATCGTCGGCTCTCTTCTCCCACATTCGTTCTAGACGAGAGCTCCTTAAGGAGGTCGTTCAGCGGTGCTAGGATCTCTACAGCTTTCAGGATGCAGCGCCGATAAGAATTTAGGAATTTCAGATAGCAGCACAGCCGAAGTTCTACGTTGAGAAAGTGTTCTACGAGCGTGAGAACTTAGCCATAGCTTGGTTTTTGTGCTTCATGGGCTTTAAACCTGCCGCAGACACCAAGTATGCATGGTAGATTAGCTCTGACTGATCCGGCCGCACTTATAGGGGTTAACGAGAAGCTTGACTGCACGCATAGCCTTGAACAGCTGGCAAATATGCTGTATGTGCTGTTCATGGTTGTCCGAGACCACGAGGATATCGTTAAAGTAGCCTTTGGCAGATAGTAGACCTTGGAAAAGGTGGTCGACCGTCTGCTGGAGTGACTGGGCCAAGTTGCGCAAGTCCATCGGGGATCGGGTCACATTGTATAGTCCGTAGGGCGTGGTAATGGCCGGCTTTATTGAAGCAGGTCCTCGAAGATAAGCAGAGGGTAAAGGTCGGGAGTAGTACAAATGTCAAGGTGCCTTTACTACTCGGGAACTATTCAGCTTCCATCCACCTTTTGAGTGACGTGCAGCAGGCTCACTTACTGGTTAGACGATGGCCGAATAATTTACAGGGTGAGGAGGCGTTGAAACTTTTTCTTGACCGCTTTGAGACGGGGGCCGGTGAGCCAACAAGATCGGTCGGAGACTGAAGGACCAGGCGTACGGATCTGGTGATACCGGTAGATCTAGCAACTCCTTTGCAGAGCCATCGGCCTCAATTATGTCCTTGTAATCATCCAGTGGATGCTCGTAGCAATGGCCATTCTCTTCAGCTGAAATCGTAGACGTAGTAGCGACTGATATACTGAGGAGTCCTTTCAGTGCTGAAAAGCCTTTAGACGTGAGGCCTGTTTCTGCGTAACCAGTTGATTGTTTTAAAGGCCCACCAGCCGATTGAAGTGTGCCAGGAAGTCAGCACCCGAGATAGATGTCTTGACATCCACGAAGACTCAATCAAAGGCCGAGTGGATAAGTACGTTGAGCTGCTAGTCATGTGTACCATAAGTGCCTATGTCCGATGCATTGGCCGCAGCGAGGATAAGAGATCAGCACTGCCTATTGGGATTGATCCAAGGCTTAGGCAGCAGCATAATATTAAATCAGTGTTGACCAGAAACCTGTAACCTGTTGTGTTATGAACAATGTGTAGACAGTTTCTGCAGGTAGTGTTTTAGAGTCTCTCTCCACTGTCTAAGGTAAATTTATTGGTTTCCCTGATGCATAGCTGGTTATAAGAAAAGCTGCTTGCACCTGCTAGTGCTCTTACAAAAATTACTATGGTATTAGCACCAAGTACTGCTGCTTGCTCTATTAAGCGTTTTTGCTCGGTTGTTTAAGCATTGGCATGACCTGCTCTGTGACCTAGAACGCTAGGTTTTCTCGGCCAGATTTCTGCTGAGCGAGATAGGCTGAGCTATGGAAAGGCGCAAAGCTGCCATGTCTGCAGCCAAGGATGGCACTGTAGCGGCCTTGACGCCTACGCCTGTTGTGGGGTCTGGTACTAGACTGCTACTGCGGTTGAAAAGTCCAGGATAAGCTTGTCTGCCAGCGTGGCCGACTAGTTGAAGCAGGCAGCCGGTCAAGCCATTTTACTCTGATAGCCTTGTCAGAGACGGCTGCCTCACTCAGACTTTTTATGCAATGGAGCAACTGTGATGGCTTCCGGTCACCAAATTCGAGCTGTGGAAACAGCTTGTAAAAGCTCCGATCTTAAAGTCAGTCGGCCGTTTAAGTATATCGTCTTTGAACTATGCGTAATTTCCAGTCTTTGGAAAGTTGAGAAGCGGGTCTAGAATCTTCTGTACGGTCGCGTCGTTCAGTGCTGCAATAACGTACTCAAACTTCGCTGTGTCCGTGCGTATGCCATTATTATTAAAGGCTGACTCGACGCGCAGAAGGCAGACCTTAGGGTTGAGTTTCGACCATAGAGGTAGTCGCAGAAATACTGTTCTTCACAGCAGACTCTATGACCAAATGGAAGCTAAATTATTACACATGTCGCATTAAAAGAAGTATTTTTTAGCAGACTGTATCGTTTTGTTTCATTTTCCAAAGAAATACAGTTTTTATTAGAACAACTTGCCGTTCAAGGGTGCCCATTAAAGGCTGTCATCATTTCTTACAAAAAAAACTTTAATGTCGACTATGTCCCTAAAAAACTTGTCACCCCATAAGTTTTTATCAGTTTAATTTGTTTAAGATTTGATGCCATTATTACTTTGATTTAAGTACTTTGCATCTAATATGGTTATGCTGGTATCGGTCTTCTTCCAATCAATACCATTATTCAAACTATTATTGTCATGTTCATTTACATAAATTGTATGATGCGTATGATTATCATCATTGCTGTTTTCATCTATTTCAGAAAAAGAATAATTACCTACTTTTTTAATGGTGAGCCAGTGAGCAGAGCTAGTATGCCACACTTAGGTGGCCAAACAGACGATAATGATTATGTCGGCCGGCAGTGGCAACACTGCACAGTTTAGCTGCTTACTGTAAACACTTACTGTAAATACTTGTCGTGGCACAAGAAGCTGCTTGCGTGGTTCTTTTATGCAACCCATGTCTTTTGCCGGAGGGGCCACATTCATGTTCCCCCCAATGTAGCCCGCAGGATGCGGGCCAAATAATACTTTTTTTTTTTAGTCTTTCTTGGCTGTACGGTGGTGGGGGTCGTTCAGGGTGTCCCAGATGTAGGTGTCAGCGGAGGCTGCACTTAAAATAAGGGATATGATGCATGCCATGCTGTAGGTGCGGGTGGCAGAAAACTTTTAAAAGTTGGCTATGGGATAAATTTGGCGAACTAGACCACAGCGAGGGAGCTAGCAACGTTGGCTGCAGAGGTGTTGGGGGTGCCTTGCTGGGTGCGGTAGTGAAAACGTCCACGTCAGGCGGCAAGTTGCCTATCCCCATGTAGGCCGGCTCCAGGCTGTCGGTGAAGATGGTGCACTTCTGACCGTTGACGTCGACCACGTACATCCGGTCGTCGATGTGCCTGCCTGCATGTTGTAGGCCTGTCAGGGTCTTCAGATGCTATGAACGCGTTTGAGTATGTGCAAGCAAGTCTGGAGGATCCTGTAAGTGAACGGCACGTTCTTCGCTGCATGCCTGAAGGCTGGTGCTGCCTTTACAGACTTAGCGAGGCTTCGGAGCTTCTCGTCGAAGGCTGCTGAGCAGGCATCCTGGTGGCTCTGTGTGCCTCCTAAAAAAAACGAAGCAGTCGTGGGACTACTGGGATAAGCTATGCTTATAAAGGGAAAGAACAAATTATCATCTTTTACAAACATAGCTACCAGACATCAGATCGGTTGACGCATATCTGGGAAATCATAAGTGTACAAATGAAATGTCCACAAGAATCAATAATAAACTTAGTAAGTTGGTCAAAGAGAAGGACTATGTCATAAAAAATTATTGTAAAAAATTGTCTTATATTTCGGCAACCTTATATTGCCATTTTCAGGGCTACATTTGAAAATTTATGGTCGTACAAAGGATGAATAAATAACACATGATAAATAACACATGAATAAGTGTCATTGGTGGACTAAACAATTTATCTAATGTAAAGATAAAAATATCATTAAGTCGAAAATTCCAACAAGTTTATACTTTATCTTTAATCAAGACAGTACCACAAGAATGAGTACTATTTTTTTCAACATAGCACAAAACGTTTTTAAAACGTTTAATTCAAAACTTGAAAACATTTCTTCCAAGAGCTCAGAAGCATTTCTGACGTTTTTAAAAACGTAGAATGTTCGTTGCTGAGCTCAGCATAAGTTTATATGAAACATTTCAGAAACGTTTCCAGAATATTTTTGAAATGTACATGAATTTAGTGCAATTTCAGGAGGAAATAAATTATCATTATTATTTTAGCATTACTTAAGTTTATAGAAAATAATTACAATAAGAGTAAAGAAATCGCCGTACCGCGGACACGACCTGGGTCCGCCTGGATAAAAAGCGAGCATATCTTATTAACTTGGTCATAGTAGATGAAATTCATCACGTAAAAAATAAAGTTCTTACAAGGTGCAAGTACCATTATTTTTGTTTTTCGTACTTACAACTGCATTTATACAAATATAAATCATTGAAATAATTTTTCGATTCGACGGTATGCTAACTAATCATTACATACAAAATATCTCTTAAATGCAAACTCAATACGAAAGTAAAACATCGCATTAGATTCCAAGAGTGAACATAAGACGAAAAATATTATTAGTAAAAGATAAGAATGTTTACAAATTAAATTACGTAAGTAAAATTTCTACCCAGACGGCAAAAACGATTGCAAATGAATTCATATAGTACTCAGGTTGATTTGCTGAATTCATTAGAACATTTAAATTTGTGTGAAATGAGAATTTTTAAGGTATTTATTATCGCATCAGGGTATGTCTTGATAATTGAGTTCTTAGATATTTCATTAAGTATTAATCAAATTAAATAAGAGTTCTAAAAATTTTTTTTTAATGTTGGAAAAGAGATTCGAGCCAAGAGCCTCCACGTGAAAAGCATTCACGGAACCACTGAGCTACAGTGGATATTGTTACTTTCGTTAATCTGATCTTATATATGGATCAATAATATTTAATTTACTTTGATTTGTATAAAATTTTGTGTAATTATATTTATTATTCGTTACCCTGGTAGCCACCGACTATGCAAGTGCTGCGAAAATTTTTGCGAAAAGTTTCTGTCAATGTTATAGTTTAGTAACAATTGCGTGTTTCTGCTTCCACAGATTTGCGGCAGACTTGCGACAGGTGAGTGCGTCAGCTTCTAGCGCAAGCCTTACGCCAGTATTGTGCAAAGTTACTTGCGATTATAAGGTAGGCCCATCGCAAGCAGACTTGCGTCAGATTTGCGTCAGACTTGCGAATGGTGAGTACGTCAGCTTCTTGCGCACGCCTTACGCAAAGTTATTTGCAAGCATTAGGCAGACTCATTGCAAGCTAACTTGCGTCAGACTTGCTTCATACTTGCAGCAGATGAGTGCGTCAGCTTCTTGCGCAAGCCATTCTCAAGTCTTGTGTACAGATACTTGCGAACATCAGGCAGGCCTGTCGCAAACACGATTGAATCAGATTTGCGGCAGACTTGCGGAAGGTGAGTGCTTTAGCTTCTTGCGCAAGCCTTACGCAAAGTTATTTGCAAACATTAGGCAGACACATTGCGAACTAGCTTGCTTCACATTTGCGGAAGATGAGTGTGTCTATTTAAAATTATAATATTAACTAAGTAAAAAAATTATTTACGTTGATTCTAGAAAATGGCGTCGTTTAATTTACACAATCTTTCTAATACGTAATGCAATTTTTTCAAAAAAATTTTTTTTTATTATTTTCTTATTTCTATGTTTTTTTTGTATGTTTACTTTTTAAGTTTAAGATTTTTGTATTAGGGAAAAATAAATGCAAATAAATAAATAAGTATTACATTCATTAAATGTAACATTCAACGTTGAATACTTTTGTCTTCTTGTCAATATACACCCCATACACATTCTATAATGAAAATAAAATTTGTAGATAATATGCCAATGAACGCAAGATTATATTTATAACACTATGATATGCTATACACCCACCTCCATCATACAAATAAGAGTCCAATTTTTTTATCAATGTGAGACCTAAAATGTAGTAACTGCAAGTGAATGTATGAATTTACTTATACAATAAATCATGGAGAAAAAGAATCTGTATGGGGCTTGGGTTCCCCCGGCAGTGGTGAAACATCCAAGTAGTCTGTTACTGAACTGATATAGCAGTAATCGAATTGAGTTAAGTTTATGTGGTCATGGCAACCATGAGCTCAATTACATTTAGGTTACGTTGTTATTAAATATTTTCGTAATAGATTCTTAAAGTATAAAACAAATTCCGTGATATACTATAATTTTTTTTACAATTTTTTTTACAGCCATATAATAAAGGTATAGCAATATTCCAATTATATTGACATTATGTTGAATATCAACTAAGACCTTTTTGTGCGTCACAATACAATTTTCTCGGCCCAGTGGCCCGAAACTTTGCGCATCCGGAAACATTCACTGTCTGGCCACGGGTATACGAAAAATCATATACGATCCAGGGGTAGAAGTAAAGAAGCCTCAGATCGTCCGTTTAATATCCCCGTTAGAAAACCCAAAAATTTTTTTTGGCCTATGTAGCTGCCCTTTTGAGATATCTGATTTTTTATGTTTTTGATGTTATGTTATCATAAAATATTATCGAAACAGATGCTTGAAGCACATAATGATTTCCAAAATATATCATAATTTTTTTCACAACATTTTAAGTCGATTAAATGACGATATAGCATATTTTAATTATATTAAGGTTATGTTGTAATATTTACCAAGACCTCTTTTTTTTATGCGTTTCGATAATCTCGTTCCCTTTTGGGAAGCCCGTAAAAATGCTTATTTTTGGCCAATCTTGCCTCCCCTGGGTAATATCTAGTTTTTCCATTTTTTGAAGTTATATATTGTCGTAATAAAGATTCTGAAATGGATTCAGAAAGTAGAAGGTTCGGGAGTATCATTCAAAAAAAGAAAAAGATGGAGTCCCTCCTTCCCGCGCAGCTTGGCCATAAAATGCATAATAAAATGCCTCTAATTTGTACTCACTAAATTATAAAAAAACAATGAATTCGTAGGTGGGTTTTTTTAATATCTTTACATTTTCCAATATTTTTTGTCCATATAAGGAAGAATTGGAGGTTATGTCCCATAAGAGCCCATGTTCATCACACGATTTTCATTTGTATATTTCTTTTAAAAAGGACCTATGACAAATGTTAAAAACATTTCTATAAACTCTACATATTCTAGATTATCAAGAAAGCACAATATTATTGTGATCTGTGTATTTTATTGTTACTCCCGGATATCCTTAAAATAATCTCCGAAATATGATATATTTTTGTCATGATGGTTGAACGCAGATATAGGAATAATAATGTATCGATGTTATGGTATAACGGGTGGATAATGTAGAAACAAATAAATGCTGATAGTCTTCGTTTGGACTATATATATATAAGGGTATGTATGTACATTTGTAATATTTATGCATATCATATAACGGCATTGCTCTATCAATATTTTAATAGAAATCGTACCTTTTTATAAGAGGGACCTGACTAAGCCCACTCTGTCGAAAAAAATAATATCTTAAAAACACATAGTAAAACCGTCTAATATTATGTGGTTTTCATATAGCTTACGTTGTGATTTTACGCCGTTTTTATCTAGTTTTTTGTCTCAAATCACATGGTCTTCAAACATGTAGTTTTTTGAAATTATTAGTCTTTTACATTCCATGTGATTTTCCGAAAACTGTTATTAGGAACAAATTTTACTGATTGTTGAACAATTGTTTTATTTCAGGATTTCTCGTAAAATTGGTATTCTTAGGAGTTTGTCCTTATTTTAAAAAAAACACATAGTTGGAAAAAACCACATGATTTCAAAACCATGTGGTGATTTGTGATAAAAAACCACATGGAAATGGAGTAAAAACACAACGTATACCACATAAAAACCCCATAAAGTCGTGTGGTTTTTCTATGTGGTTTTTTTCAACAGAGCCTTTTACACGCAGAAAAGAACTACAATAATTTTTACCGTGAATTGACGGTAAAGTTGGGATTTGATATTATTTTTCTCTCTTTTTTAGGATAATTTTTACCGTAGTTTTACGGTGAAAAGTATAGCGAATCCCAACTTCACCGTAAATTCACGGTAAAAATTACTGTAGTTCTTTTCTGCGTGTAGCCACATTACACGTTCCGAATGAATATTTACGCTATATGTATGGTACATCGATACCTACCTGCGTTCGCTTCCTCGCTCATTCACGTGTCAACTCCCCATATACGGCCTGATGTTCTCAAGTAGTTTTGCACAAGACTTGCGAAAGTCTTGGACAAGAAACTGACGCACTCACCTGTCGCAAGTCTGCCGCAAATCTGACGCAAGTGTGCTTGCGACAGGCCTGCCTGATGTTCGCAAGTAACTTTACACAAGACTTGCGAAAGGCTTACGCAAGAAGCTGACGCACTCACCTGTCACAAGTCTGCCGCAAATCTGTAGAAGCAGAAACACGCAAAGCTTCCGTGTGAAAATATCGCATAATATCCATCGTTGATATTTATTTTATTCTATTTTTTTCACATTCTTATTAATGAATATTAAAGCATGATAACAAAAGAGTTCGTAAAGTGTTCTTAAAGAATTCATTTGATTTTGCGGTGTAGCCACTCTCCAAATCTGAATAAGTGAGAATGTCACTTATTCAATGTGTCAATTCATTTCCACTCATAAAAAAGTGGATTTGACTTATGAATAAGTTAAAATTTACTCATATTTACGTGAAAGTGATGACAACTTAACAATGAGTAGAATTTCTCTCATAAATAAGTGGAATCATGAAGGTCAATCAGTGGCTTATTCAAATAAGTAAATTTCACTTTTAAATATGTAGAAGTAGTAAATAATATGAATTATAAACGAGATTCTATGTATGCAATTATCGTAAATAGATAATACTTTGGTTGTAACTACTGTGTATTTTGGGTGAATGATATAGAAAAAATTCCATCTACTTTATCGTCTTATAGATATTTCAACAACAGACTTGTGATAAATTACACTGAAAGAGAAATTCACTAGATTCAATTAAATTCATTTTCTTGAATTCCATTTACTAAAACCAAGAAATTTATTACTTGAATCAAGGAAATTTTCTAGTTTCAAGTAAATATTTTCTTGGATTCACTGATTCTCAATGTCTACGAAATATTTTATAGAAACAAAAAAGTTTTTCTTGGATCAAGTAAAATTTTGCTTGATTTTTGTAAGTCGATTTTCTTGATTCTAGTAAATCACGTCAAGTATATATTTAGCTGACTCAATAAAATTTCATGCTGGAAAAGTATTAATCAAATATTTACTAAAAACAATAATGAATTCTTACTTGTATCAAGTAAATGTGGACTTATTTAAACAAAATGGCATTGTTGGATTGTTCGAATTGTATTTTCTGTAGAAGGAGATAACAGAGTATATTAAAGCTATTTGGCTTAAGGGTGATCAAGGATACGTTGATCTGTGATAAGATATAAGGCTGCGTTTAGATGATCTCTTACTTTTACAAGACTCGTGATAAGCCCGTGAGAGTGTGAGACAGCGAAAGAATACATGCTCAGTCTTTTCACCACGCAGTGTTATTATGAGTCCTACAAAAAGTATAGGTCACCATCTAAACGCACTGTCACTTCTATAAGAAAAAGAACGAATTAAAAGGACATCTATATAATATACATAAATATATCAAAGCAACGGTAAAAATTTTTAAATGAGTTGGGAAACATCTCATTCATTCGTAATTCAAGTTCTGTGTTGTATAATAATTATATAAAGAGATTCGTTTGAATATATACATCAATTTAATAACTTTACGCATAAATTAGTTCACTACATATATAATGGCTCTTGTTAGAACATTGTAAAGTAAAAAATACTATCAGCGTGCATAAAGTATAACTGAGGCTTCGTTCATGTACACTGTACGTACAAGTTTCAATCAATTTAAGTAAAATTTCACTTATTCAGATTTAGAGAGCAGCTCGCTACGCAAATCATATTTACCTTTAAAACTAAGTTTTCGATGTTAATACCTTAAATCAATTACTTATGAAAAAAAGTTATTATTAGGTCAAAATGTGAAACATTTCTCTGGAAAACTGGAATAATTAGTAACAATTGAAAAATAATCCATGAACATGAGAAAGTCGATAAGTATATATGAAACTTTCTTGTTGTAGGGCTCAGTGAGTGTATATATAGCTCAGACAGCTAGGTTCTTGTTTTTGGACCCGGTGATACCTATAAGTTCGTGCCACAGGTTGTCATAATTTTATTTTCATTAACTAATTAACTTTTAGACAAACATAAACTTTTTAACTTATTGATTATTCACAAAAGTTTTATTATTACTTATTACTTAGTGCATCTTCTTCATTCACAATAGACTTTTAGTAACTTTTTCTTAAGGTCTGATTGCTTGAAAAGTATTTCCTGATTACACTATTTTTAAGGTATCTGGGAAAGTTGGTTTATTACTGACAAAAATTTTTTTATCATAAGAGTCAAAAGTGATACATTACAAAAGAGTATAAGGATACGTGTTCAAAGTATGAATTCTGTTTTTGTTACGAGCAACATGGAAAATATTTTCAGCAATTAATAGTCATGTACAAAGTATCTCTGACGCATGTGTCATTTTATTGCAGCAAAATAATTTTAGACTTGTACTGTATTACATTAACTGAATTTTCAGACAGAAAGGAGTATTAAAGTGGAGATTCAACAGACACGTGTCTGAATCGTGTAAAGTGCTCGTAATTACGTGTTAAACACGTGTCATGGCTTACTTCATTTTCGCGACAATTTTCAAAATTTTTAGTATGTACAGAATAATTAAAATTATTTTTAAATAAGACGAAACTCTCTTTAATAGAAAAAAAAAATGTTTGCGTGACCAAGGATGGTAGGACTCGAACCAGAACTGAAAAAAATAGTGTGTCGTGCACCGTTTCCAATCGGCCTGAGCGGATTCGATGGGGAAGAAATAATTTACGTCCATTTAAGGTACAACTGCAAAAGGCAATTGTTTCTCTTATGTGTATATTTATTTAATTTTGAGTCAATAAATATATTTTTTGACGTGAATAATTTATTAACATGCTATTAATAAATATTAATACGAGCTTTCGTTAAATTTTTTGTTGTCTTTTGGTTTGCGACTTTTTATACTTATAACGATCCAGTTTTGCTGATATTTTTTATACCTCAAGTTTTAAGAATGCCATTATATTCCATAATACATAATCATTAAACACAAAATTAGTTTGAAAAATAATATTTTAGAAACTTTGGCTGATACTATACATAAATGATTTTTTCTGGAATTTATGAAAACCTCTCACTTTTAAACGAAAACGACTTACATATCAAAATGGTGCTAGCTCACTAAAAAACAGTTACATCCAAAGAGAATTATATGACATGTATTTATTGTAAAAAAAATTACTTGAAAAAAATATTGATTCATTATGAGTTGATTGAAATATAATCTGTCTTATTTGATTTTTTTTAAAGTGAGTCCGTCCAAAATTATTAGGTCTGTGTAATGAGATATGTTCTAATAGTGTTCATTATCATTAAGGGAGCGTGCACGAACTACGCTGACAATTTTGGGAAGGGGGGGGGGGGTCTCATAAAATACAACGGTCGGAACCGTATGGGAGAGGGGGAATCAGTTAAGTCAATGTTACGATTTAAAATCAATTTTTTAACTTTTTTTAGATAAGAAGTATCTTCCTGAGATGTTCGCTTCGTGCAAGTTCGGTGCTGCCCTCATTTTTCAGGACTTTCCATGTTAAATCTTATGGAGTACAATTGGTTGAAGTGGGCGCCGTGGGCATAATTTCGCGATTTTTTCGTAAGAATGCGTGTTAAAATGACGAGTGGTGCCAGCCCTCCCCTCCAACGACTTGCACGAAGCAAATAAAACAGGGATGAATATTGACTACCTTGACATGTACGCATACGGACAAATGCATTTAGATAAGATTTTTCAAAATTGTATTCATAAGTCGAGAGAGTAAGTTTAGACATTTTAGCAGCGATAATGTATCAAACCACATCGTCTACTGTCCACCATGTTTGATCCAGATTACTTAAAGGTATTTAATTTATTGAAAATACCAATTTTTAAGACTGGATACAAAGTTATTTAATTTTGTCTCAACTGAAGGTAAAATTTTACATACAAAAAATTACATCAGTTTTCATAATTAAACCTTAGACTATAGTATTATATTGATGTCATTTGTACGCAAAAAGGTATATGTATGAATTGTTATAAATTTGATGTGTGAATGATTAAAAATAATGGCCGCAAACTATTCAGTTATTTCATTTTTGTGCACAATGCTTGAGCATCATTATAGATTTTTATGATCAGACTATTACGCGAGTACAAATATTGTGCAAAAAAAAAAAAATTAGTTGCAAAATTTTTTTGTCGCCATTATTTACTAGTTTGTTAATAATTTTTTGTGTGCAATAAATTGTGCACATTTTGAATCCTAATGTGCACTGCACATAGTCTATCTTGAAATATATATTAACAATCATGATTTACTTTTGTAAATCAATCAGAGTCTAAGTCTACGTGGATTTTTGGGTGAGGGGGGGGGGGGGGACAGTTTTCCTACGATTGTCAACGAAGGAGATGGAGGGGGTCAAAAATATTGAAAAATGGTCAACATAGTTCGTGCACGCTCCCTAACGCCTTTCGGAGTTTTGGTAGTAATTATTGGACTTTAATTAGCTTGAAATAAGTAAAGCATTGGAGAAAGTCGATAAAAACATGCAACTTTTTATCGCATATCTAGCATAGTAATTCTGATCCAGTTGGCTGAACGTCGACTTTTAGGTCCGATAGTACCTGGCTCAAATTTTCAAACAGCATTCTTTTTCTGTTTTTTTGCGTTCAGATTACTCTGAACAATGCTTCCATCTTTCGCTTTTCCCGAAAAATTCCCTAGACTTATAAGAACTACAGGTTTCTTCGATGAATTTATTATTTTTCGAATAAATTTGATGCATACCCAGACGGCACACAGGGTTACCAGAGTATTATTCTTGAATACTAGGAAGAATTTGTTCTAATGTTCGGAAATTGTACTGAAAACTTTTTCATGTACATAATAAGTTCAGTGTTCAAAAAACTTTTTCGATTGTTGAATAACAAAATAAACATAATTGATATTAAATTGCGTTTAGAGAATCAAAGTTATAAATTTTTCAATTTGTTATGACTGTAACTAAAACTATTAAAAGACGTAGATGAATATAGAAGATACATAATTAATGATTACAAGTGCGGGCCGATAAGTATATGTAAGATCTCATCAACTCAGAGGCTATCCTAGCTTAGTTTTATGCCTTTTGCTTTCGAACACGGAGATCGCGGGGTCGAATCACTTGTTGATGTCAATTTTTTGTATTTTGACCTTGAGTGGGACGCGGTAAACTTTTTTGAATTTGGTCCAGTAGTGTGTATGTAAATTAAACGAAATTTAATCCAAATCGTTATCATGTTGCCACTGACAATTAAAAAAAAAACTTAACTTTGAAATTCTTTATAACTATAAAGTGAGTATCGAATAAAATTACGTTCGGCTCAGTTTTTTTAATAATTTACGCACTATAAATTTTCGCTTGATATTTTACTAATTCATCAACTAATTCTGCCTCTAAAAACATAGAAATAAAGTAATTCAGGTATGATTTAGCAGGTCATTCATATTGCAACACAGTAAAAGTGTTCAATATACTATGCTACACCTTTGCATCCATTTAAAAAAACGAAATATATAAGATTATAATGAGCATATTTTAGAACAAAACAAAAACACGTACTTAATGTCCTGATAAAAAACAAATTAATATCTAAATGATTCGACCCCACGATCTCCGTGTTCGAAATCAAAAGACAGACAACTGAGCTACGGTAGCCTCTAAGTTGTAATGATAAGACGTTTCATACACCTATCGGCCCGTACTTGTTATCATTCATTATTTATTTCCGCATATTCTTTTACATCTTTTAATAGTGTTAGTCTCAGGTTTGAAGAAGTAAAAATTTTGCAAATCCGGTTTTCTAAACGAAACGTAATATCAATTATTTTTATTTTGTTAACGAGCGATCGGAAAAGTTTTTTTAACACGGTACTTGTTATGCACACAAAAAAGTTTTTAGCGCAATTTCTGAACATTAGTGCGAATTTTTTCGAGTATTTAAGAATAATTCTTTGGTAACACTGTATGCCGTATAGATCAAATTTATTCGATAAATAATAAATTCATCGAAGACACCTGCAGTTCTTATGAGTCAATAAAATCTTTCGGGAAAAGCAAAATATAAAAAACATCGTTCAGAATAATTTGATCGGAACAAAAAAAAAAAAAAATTGCTGGTAGGAGATTCGAACCAGGTACCGCCGGATCCAAAAGCTGACCTCTAGCCAACTGGGCTAGACGTACTGTGGTGATGTGCGATAAAAAGTTGCATATACTCATCGACGTCCTCTAATGCTGTACTTATTGCAACCTAATTAAAGTCCAACAGTTGGTCCTAAAATTTCCAAAGGTGTTCATGTTAATGAACATAAAGGTAAACAGTTTTAGATCATATCTCATTACACAGATCTTATAATTTTGGACGCACGCACATTTAAAAGAGTTAAATAAGACAAGGTTCATAATTTATTTAACTTATAATGAATTAGTATCTGTTTTATGTGTATTTTTTTACAATAAATACATGTCTACTTATTCTCTTTGGATTTAAACTGGTTTTTAGTGAGCTAGCACCATTTATATGTGTAATCAGTTTTCGTTTGAAAAATGAGAGGTTTTTGTAAATTTCACAAACAATCGTTTATGTATAGTAGAAGTCAAAGTTTCTAAAATATTTTTTTCTAACTATTTTTTTTCAATGATTATTATAGAATGTAATGGCATTATGAAAAATTAAAAAAAATTCCATCATTAATACCATACATCTGTTTTTTTATGTTCATTCACTATGACAGTTATTATTGATTAGTTAACTTACTTTGATGTATTCATCCATCCATATAAATCAGTTAAACTAATACATTAGACTTATTTCATCATTCTACAACAAATATTTACTTAGTACAGACCTTAACATGTACTGGCCTTTATAATTAAACTGAAGGTAACAAGAAAACTTCAAAAAGTACTTGATTAAGAGGACGTCGGAGGGGCTTGATATACGTAAGGCGAAGTGTTGCCAACCTCATATTGCCAAAAAGTACCTAACCTAACAGACAGCATACACAATG
>JAPYYV010000115.1:0-70796 GCA_030522625.1 Copidosoma aretas | reverse complement strand
TATGTCTACGAATAAATACGATATTTAGTTAAAAAAACCATTCAAATTATTTGCTATCAAGAACTTATGATAAATGTACCATATACACCTTTTGTCAAAAAATCTAGATAGAATTTCTAAAATTTCTAATTTTTCACACTTTTTTCGAGGTTATGTTTCATCAAAATTGAAAAATGATAATGAGAAATTTAAGAGAATTGTCCCACAAGTATTTTGAAACAATAAAATAGAAATGAATTGTAATTTGTGGTAAATGTAAATTTTTTTTAAACAAAGGATTGAAACTTTTTTTTTTGTTATGTTGACGAATAAATACAACATTTAGTTGAAAAATAGCGATTAGAACTATTTTTAATCAATTGCATATGATATCTATACCACATGTACCTGTGTTCAAAATGTTTACGTAGAGATTGTGAAATTTTCAACATCCCACATTTTTTTTTAGGTTACGATCTATCATAATTGAAAAAGTTGCAGTGATACGTTTAAGACAATCATCTCACGAAATTAAAAAAAAAAAAAAATTTGAAATCGGTTGAGATTTGTGCTCAAGGCAAATTTATTTCCAAAAAGTCAGTTTTTCTCCACTGTGGGGCGTCTCAAAATAGGATAATTATCCTATTTCGAGTATAATATTTTTAGTTAAATTTCTTAGTTTTTGTTGGGGTGTAGCAGGGAGGGTGTAGGGGGGATGTTGAAAATTTTTAAATTTTTGGAATAACGGAGTAAACAAGAGAAAGTTACCTTATTGTGTGGGGGGTTAGTTGGAGTGTGAGGGGCCTTACACATTTTTAGTTGGGTTAATATCCCAGAGAAATATAAAGAATTCTTCCTTATTTAGTGGGGGGTGGGGTGTGGGGGGACCATGAGGGAGTGTGGGGGGGGGGGACAAACCCACCCGAATAACTATATAATATAGGAAGATATATACATATTAAACTTTAAATACCTTGTTATTCATTTCTTTTTCCTAATTTGTGTATAATTAATATTTATATTTACTATGTACTTTATTTGTGCATAATCATTATTTATGATATGCACAGTTAGCTAGTAAGTACTACAGAAATCAAAGGTTAAATCAATTATTATGTCGAAGTAACTTTAACAATCTGCTCGTGTTACTGTTGGATTAACTAATTAGTCCACACTCGATTAGCGGAGGTGAGCTACTAAACCATAACATTGCGCAGAGGCAATATATAGGATAAGGCACTGCAGGAAGTTTCGGTTTCACAACTGAGCAAAAATGGTCAGCGAGGAGTTGCATTCCCTGGAAAAGCAATAAGTGCTGATCAGATTTTTTGGACTTTGTACTCGCTTCGATTGTATTTCGACACTTTTTTCAAATTACAACGAGTCACGAAGTGCCAAGTCAGAATTGTTTAGGAACGACTTTGATATTTCAGTAGAACTATGAATATAATATTTTTATTTCCATATTTTACTATTTCCTAATTGATATAATTACGTTTTTCTTTTTTAAGAGGGAATCAAAGTTTTTATTTAACAGTCTCCACTTCTCAAAACAATCCCCACCCCTGGCAATAAAATATAACAATATAAAAATATAACTATATATTATAATATAAAAGATAAAAAATCGCATACGGCTTTTCTTTTACTATAAAAATACATCCAATGAGAGAGAATGGTAAAAAAAAAATGTATCTGATACATATGTATGAGTTAATCAAGTTATTATAATTAGGTATTATTGTTTTCTTTCGATTAACTTTAATATGTATTTGATATGTATAATAAAGTTAGTAAATTGTATTCATGTTAAAAAAGAAAAATTTCTTTTTTCTATACGTTTTAGTGCAAAAATTTGTTCGTTCATCTCCCGTTTCCACTAGTGTAGTAGGGTGTATTACTTGATTTAATTGTAGTCCAGGATCATTTATTTTCGAATCATGTTAGGGCAGCGTTCCTTTCTCAATCGACTTTGGTCCTTCATCTTTTTTTTTAAACCTTAATAACTGATTAGGCAAGTCTATTTTTTAATGTTTTATCATATACGGTACAAAATCTTCGATCTTAATCATGTTTAAGTAAACTGACTTTTTTATTACAGATTGCACATGTTTTGAGCATATCTATTTGGGTTTAACACAATATTCTATGTACTTCTATATCTTATAACTTTTTGTTGACAAAATAAGTAAGTTATCTTAAGGATCGTTTTGTATCTTGCACTTCTTTTGATGGGCTCAGTGAACTAAGTACGGTATTTAGGTTCTGCGGTATGCAATGCTAAAATAGCACTTATAGAGTCCATGTATTGTATATATTTTTGGGATGATCATCCTTGTCTGTTCAAACAGCATAACAATAATCTTAATTTACAAATTAAGCAAAATGATCAAGGAGTCTTTTTTTTTCTGTTATTTTACATTCTGTGGTAGAAGACAGATAAGTCATTTTGGCTCAGTGTTCGGAATCTCGTTTTTATCATCACACGGTAGTGTTGGCAGATCTGATTATTAGGGTTGTATAATACTAGTCCTTATCTTTGATATAAAAGATTCTGATTGTTTCATTGCTTTCTTCTTAATAATTTACAAATCAGATCCTTTCATAAATAAATCATCACCATAAGTTACAGTTACAACTACTTTTAAATTCTAATAAAAATCTAGAACTGTATGCATTTCTTTGGTGCTTTTTTCACTTTCTAAGCGTTCACTGATTTTATGTAATGGATGATTTACATCAATTTTTGTTTTTACTGCAACTTCAATATTCGTGTTTATGTTTATACTTAACCTGTCATTAAATCAGAATTCAAAACATTACTTCTAAATCCATTCTTAATGTCAGTGTTGTGTGTCGTGGGAATGGTAAGCTATATGTTTTCTTGATAGGACGATGCTTAGATGTTCTAATTGTTTCTTCCACTACTTCTAAATGAATTGCCTCTCAATTAAGTTCATCTGAATAGTTTCCTTTTCAATGATAACTTAGGGTTTTATATGGATTATATTCGTAACCTGTTTACCAGATTGTTCTGATTACTCTAGGATGGTTCTCTTTTAAGAGTGATCCCTTATTCCCTCCAAAAAAAAATGATGATTATAAGTATAATTATAATGGCCACGGTGATAGTTTAACTATAGTTATATGAGCATAAACGCAAAGCTCTGTTATATTAGCAAACGCTGAATACGTATGATCTTCATTTGATTTATTATATCATTTCGTTTTATTTATTCAGTTCTCCATAAATTCTCATTAATGCTTAGTTCTTGAAGTTATCTTAGGGCACCATGAAAAGTTTCAGGTCCTACAGTAGTTCATATAATTCAGAGAGGTTAAGAGCAACAGTCACTTGATAAGAAGATGGAATACTCGTTATTACCTTGTGTTTACTTGTCAAACTTAGTTCATAAGTTTTTTCAATACATTTATTAGTCATTCTAAATAATTATATTCCATATATTTTTTGTGGTAAGGCTATTTATTCAGGACATAGCATATTTATCGGCTCTTTCCTATATGTTGAATACATCCATGAATTATCGGCAGATAAATAAATCCATTGCAATTCTTTTTTTTTGTTTGCATAATATATACAAATATTTAAATATATTCATTCAAGGTCTTGTAAGCATAAAAATTATACATTCTTTACTAGAGTGTGGCTCTTTTATAGGTTCCGCCACCGAACAAATGTGACCATATTTAGTTTTGTCACATTGATTATAAGTAAAGTCATGTAATCGTATGCACAAAATACGATCCGCAGCTACGGCTGGATATAATTATTGTGGTTGTACTTAAGCCGTTCCATTTTAAATTGATTATGATATAATTTTTGAAAGTAATCTGTATAAATTATAAGGAGTACTATCGACGAGTGGTAAATGCACAATAAGTATTATTCTATTGCCTTCATGAACAATATATAATTTACTTCAGATATCTATTTTTTTTGCAAATAAATTTACTATTGGTGAAACAAATTCTAATTTTTCGGACAGATTTTTCACATCTTTAGCCGCTAAGCATAACATTTCAGAGGAAAGAAATTTAGGATGAACTTGGCCTAAGTAAGAATCGTGCAAAATCTCAGTCAAGTCTTCCTGTGCTGGATCATGTGATCTAAAGTAGCTTCAATTTTTCTGACATACATGGCTAGATATTGTTTATAAGTATTCATGGCAATTCCATAATTCATAGGTAGTACGTCAGGCGAAAAATAAACAACCTTTTCAAATGTATTTTCATTTATTGGTATTATATTCGATATTTCTTTAATCGAATCAATAAAGATATAGCTATTTTGTGCAAATACATTTACATATTTTTTTTTATTTTCATCCAGCTTGTCAATATTGCTATCAATGATGTTTATATCTTGCTTAGTCACCAATTCATAAAGTTGCTTCGCTATACTGCTTATCGTTCATTTCTTACACTCGAGACTGGTATAAAACTTTTTATTTTTTTTATCATTAGTTCCGATAGTATTTATCATATTTCTTACAGTATATTTCAGTATTTCAGTATAAGTCCGAAAAACCGCGCTACCCTATAGTCTTCATCAATACAAGATAAAAAGCTCAACAAAATTTCTCAATCGGAAGCAAAATAGCAAAGATATGGTCAATTTATTATTAGTAAAAAGCACTAATCAGCGCGTTATTTGAAAACAAGGGCGTCAACTAATGAACTGCAACAGGAAGGCCAAAGGTCAAGTGGGCGTGTCAATAAGTCATCGTGACCACCGTAGCAGCAGCAGCAGCAGCGACGTAGGTGGGTAGGGCTCGGCAGTAGGAGGGGGAGTTACATTCGTCTTGCGGAGACCGAGGTCGATAAGGTAAACATTGCACCGACTTAGGGTCAAGAAGAGCAATAAAAAGATTTGAAAATAATCCAAATTTTAGCATAACCAATAACATATGACTCATTTATTCATTCTGTCTAAAAGTAATTATGTTTGACGGAATAAATAACGAAATCATCCTCCTTTTGAGCAACTGATCAGGTTTCAGTTGTTTATCAAGTGATAAATAATACTCGATCAGTGCAACATCTCGAATAAAAAAATTTAGCCCACTCAAATACTCTGCTTTCAACAAATGAAAGAAGACTTAAAATAAAAAGCTAATCAATTCATAAAATCGAGCGCGCGATAACGACTGAGTCTAGAACAGTGATTTTCGGCGCACTTGTCTAGTTTTAATATTATTAATAATTAATTTTTAATAATATAATAAATAACATCTTTTCAGGTCAGGCGATTGACTTTTTATAAAATTCTCCATCGAGTAATAAATAATACGTGATCAGTGCAGCATCTTCAAAGAAAAAATCTAGCGCACTCAAATACTTTGCTTTTAATGAATAAAAGAAGACTTGATAGAAAAAGCTAATCAATTTGTGAAATCGAGCGCGCGATAAAGTCAGAGTCTCGAACATTGATTATTGGCGCACTTGTCTAGTTTTATTATTAATCATAACATATTTTTAATATTATCATAAATAACATCTCTTTAGGTCAGGCGATTGACTCTTTATAAAAATCTCCATCGAGTAATAAATAATACTTGATCAGTGCAGCATCTTCAAAGAAAAAATTTAGCGCACTTAAATACCCTGCTTGAAATGAATAAAAAAAGACTTGACAGAAACAGCTAATCAATTTATGAAATAGAGCGCGCGATAAAGGCAGAGTCTCGAACAGTGACTTTCGGCGCACTTGTCAAGTTTTAATATTAAAAATAATTAATTTTTAATATCATAATGCATACTATCTTTTCACTTAAGGAGATTGAGTCTTCATAGAAATGTCCATCGAGTAATAATTAATACTACTGCAGTGTAAGAAATATATTTTTAAATATTCATAGAACAATCATTTAAAACACTATTCCATAATATCCAATTTTTTTAACATTGATTAAGCACGTTATTCTACAAGGATCATACAAATATCGTCTAACAATTTGCAACTATAGAAGTTGTTCAATATGCCCCCCTCTAGTTCCTACTATTAGATTTGCCCTCCGAACTACATTGTCTACTGCACGTTGCGCCATTCCTCTTTCCCGGACAGTATTGAAGGCTCTGGTTATATGTAACTGGCATTCTTCAGCAGTGTTGGTCGGAGTTTTGTGTACCATTTCCTTGATGGTACCCCACAAGAAGAAATCCAAGGGGGTAATATCTGGAGATCGGACAGGCCATTATATCGGACCGTTCCGTCCAATCCACCTATCCGGAAAAACTTTGTCTAGGTGATCTCTGACTGCAGCGGAAAAGTATGCTGATGCTCCATCTTGCTGATGGATTATATCCCTTCGTATGGCTAACGGTACATCTTCCAGCAGACCAGGCAGCGTCTCTTGTAAGAAAAGCAGTTACGCTGCACCATTCAGCCTGGGTGGCAAGAAGATGAGACCGATCTGTCGAATGTTACAGATTTTTTGTTCAATACAATTATCGATTTTGCTTTTTAAAAGAGGCAGCTCTGTATCGGCTAAATAGTACGTTATCTCATAAAAACACGTTACAAATGTTTCTTGTAATGTTGGACATGAAAATAGATCATATTAAGAAAATGTTGGTCTGTGTGTGTGTGTTTTTGTATGGGAGTGTCATCACTCATAACTTAGGAACCCGTCGACAAATTTCAATAAGCCAGGACGGCAAATTTTTTTGTATTAATCGTAACAGTGGGTCTGCATAATTCTTTCGTTTCGCTCGTTCTTGAGGTTGTCGTAACATTTTTTTTATGTTTTGTGAACGGTTTTTGTTATTGTAAGGGTGAAATATTCGAATTTGTATTTCGAAACAGTACTGTCTTGGAGAGAACATGAATTGCTTTATTTTGCATTTTGAAGTATGCTGATCAGTAATCATTTTATCATTCAGATTATTTTTCGTAATTTTGAGAAAAAAATTGTTCAAAGTAATTTTGCAACAGAATCCTATGATCAACTACATAAAATGCTTGATATCAGATCTATATTGTTGATTAAAAAAATAAATTGAGTTTTATACCTTACTTAGGTTTTTTAGAAGGTTTTTTTATTGCTGAATAGCTGTGTTATAAAACGGATACGAGCAGGGAGCTCCCAGCAGGGAGATAAAAAATTTTTTTTCAATGTTATCATGAAAATCAAGCATAAAAACCGGTGTCTTATGTTGTTAATAACCTGTACTGTATCTTATTGTGTCTAGAACATAATTGTGTCTCGTAAAATAGACTTTATTGTAAATATAAGGCACTGTGGCTTTACTCATTTTAGCCGAGAAGTAAATTAAAGAGTTCTTTTTACAAATAATATAAGCCGTAGAGGTGTTCAATGTCTGTAACTTTGCACACTTACCATTAATATAATTAACAAATATAGAGAATAATTTTTACGATTTTAACACGGTTAAACGTTTGGTTATACTGTGTCCTGGACTGCAGTGTCTAAGCATCATCATTAACGGCGAGAAGCGAGTGTTCCTATCGCGTTCTTTCAATAAAAAAATAAAGATATTCATTATCGGTAACTTTGCAAACTAACTTACAATATGATAGACAAATAAATGGAATTACTAATACGCATTAACCGGGGCCAAAAATTTGCTCAGACTGTGTCCAAGCTGACTCGGTATTAGCGAAAAGAATCTTTTCTACAAGTTTCCGACTGTCTCTTATAAACTAAAAAAATTCTACATGTGTTTAGTCTCTATAACTTTTCAAACTTATAATAAATACAATAAACAGACTTAAATACTTATTTTTACGTATTTAACAGGGTGGAGAACTTGCTCAGACTGTGTATAAGCAATATAAGCATACTAGGTATCGGAGGACAAGGTGTTTTTACTAGTTTTCGACCGACTTTAATTAATAAAAACAATTCCAGAGCTGTCTAATATATGTAACTCTGCAAGCATACTTATTTAATGTTAAAATCATACTGAGAATTGATAATCGAACGTCGACAAGTGGTAAAATACGCCCTTTACGTCTATATCGAGTAACCTTGGACACAGTCTGAGCACATTTTTAGCCGTGTTTAGTGCGCACAAATCGTAGCGGTGCTTTGCTATTTTTTGACAAAAAATGGTTGTTGGATCGGGAAAATACATTAATCCTGCATAGAATACGATTAGCTTAACGTTTCATTTTGAAGTATTCAAATTCTACCACTTTCTTTTCAAATATACATATCTACAGAAAATAGAACATACAATATCGACTGGTTTTAATCATCCAGTGCTAAAAATTCTTTGTACGCTCATGCTAACTGCAGTTGCACATAAAAATGTTGATTTACAAGTCTAAAGTTTCAAGCGCTCGCCCAGAGCATTTTTGAAAACTAAAATCAAATTTTTTTTTTTTCTTTTGACTCGTATATCATTCTATGGACTTCAAAATATCATACAGTCACAACGAATTCAATATAATGGTGTTGATATAATTTCAGCTTCAACGAAACACAATTAAAGCAAATACATACAAAATTAGCTACTAAAGAGAGTAAAAGGGCGATACCAACGAAATTAAAAAAAAACCCTATGAATTTTGCCAACAAAACAGCTGCTAATATGTGTAAGCAGTCATATTCTATAAGCTGGAGCTGTTTAGCTTCCCGGAAAAAGTTCGACGCGCGAAAGAGTGCCGATTTTTTACGAATAAAATGATTATTTTAACAGTTTCTTTCCAAAAACTCTAGTTGTATCTCTCCTGTCCTGGTAAATTTGTGTACAAAGCTTAAAATACATGCAAGGAATCAGAATCTATGCGCTTGACCTCTTTAGCTTCGCGGAAAAAATTTAGAGACCATAAAAGTGCCGATTTTTTACAAACAAACTAATTATTTTTGAGGTTTTTTTGTCAAAACTTTGATTCTATCTCCTTTCCAAGTAAATTTTTGTATATAGCTGCTTATATGTGTAAGCAATCAGATTCTACAAGCTTGAGCTGTTCAGCATCTAGGAAAAAGTTGGGGGAGGAAAAGAGTGCCGAATTTTTCGAAATAACATCTATTTCTCCAATACTTTTTCGCCATAAATTAATAAATATTACTTTCTGCCCTATTATATTTTAAACTATTAAGGTGAATAATAATACCTTCTAGAGAATAACACGATTTCGACTGTATTCTACCAAGAACAACTGTACCAATCTCAAGAATGCCGATCTTAAAGACATCTCTGTATACGTTAAAAGTTTATAAAGTTTGATATAATGCATCACTCACTCTCTAAATCTAATAGAGTAAATTCTTACTTATTTGAGGTGCACATTAACTATTTGCTACAGTTATACGTCGATCATGTAAGAAAAGTGTATATTAACATATTTTTGGCAAAATAACTGTGAAAAGAATGATTCCGCTCGTAAAAAATCGGCACTCTTTTGCTCCCCTAACATTTTCCGAGATGCTTAACTGCTCAAGCTTGTAAAATCTGATTGCTTACACATATAAACAGCTATGTACAAAAATTTACCCGGAAAGGAGAGATACAAGTAGACTTTTGGCGAAAAAACTGTTAAAATAATCATTTTATTCGTAAAAAATCGGCACTCTTTCGTCCCTCCAATTTTTTCCAGGAGGCTAAACAGCTTAAGCTTGTAGAATATGATTGCTTACACATATTAGCAGCTGCATACAGAAATAAACTGGGAAAGGAGAGATATAATTGAAGTTTTGGCAAAAAAACCTTGATAATAATGAGTTAGTTCGTAAAAAATCAGCACTGTTTTGCCTGTCTAATTTTTTCCGAGAAGCTTAACAGCTGAAGCTTATGAAATCTGATTGCTTTAATATATTTTCAGCTATGTACAAAAATTGGCCGGGAAAGTAGAGATACAATTAGAATTTTGTCAAAAAAAGTGCTAAAATCATCATTTTATTCGTTAAAAATCGGCACTCTTTTGCTCCCTCAACTTTTTCGAAGATGCTTAACAGCTTTAGCTTGTAGAATATGATTGCTTATACATATTAGCAGCTGTTTTGTTGGCAAAATTCATAGAGTTTTTTTTTAATTTCTTTGGTATTGATCTTTAACTCTCTTTAGTAGCTAATTTTGTTAGTATGTGCTTTAATTGTGTTCCGTTGAAGCTGAAATTAAATAAATACCTTACATTAAATTTTTCGTGACTGTATGATATTTTAAAGCCTATAGAAAAATATACGAGTCAAAAGAGAAAAAAGAAAAAATTTTATTTTAGTTTTCAAAAATGCTCTGGGTGAGCGCTTGAAACTTCAGACTCGTGTTGATTTTAGTTGTTCAATGATATCTCCATTTCTGTAAAAATAATTTCTGTATCATCCATTTTCCATATTGGTCATTAAAATGGCACATGAAATAATATCATGAATTAAATATTTAAAAACCTCGGATTGGTAAAAAAATTATCTCTCAAACGAAATATTATTACAACATTGGATTTTAAAAAAAACGTGTGCAATATTTTACTTATCTCTAAAAAATATATATTAAGATTAATAACTTAAGGATAAATAAAAAAACTTATTTGTAAAAAAAAAAAATTTTATAATAATAATAATATCTTATTTTAAGATTGAAATTCATTCATTCCATGATGGATACGACTAAGTTTATGTACGACTAATCATTCAACAAAATTTTAATAATTTAATATGAAAACTCTTACATACCAGAATTATTTAAAATACAATGCCCAGTCATTTTAATTGCGAGTTGAAATTATCAAAACAATTGTTCAAAAGTATTTACTAATTTAATTGGATATTTGTAATAAGAAAAAAATCTTATTTTATTTAGTCCGTCAGGTACATTATCAAAAGATATGGGACACTTATTTTTTCTTTTTTTACATAAACGAAAACTGATGGTAATAGAGTGCGTTAAATTTACGCGTGAGTACATTTACGTATTTTACCCCAATTCTGAAACTTTAACATGCTCTATCCTTGGCAATTTGTGTTTACGTTGAAAATGATAAAATACGTGTCAAATATTTCTTTAAATATTCCAAGTCAAAAAACGAACCAAAGTAGGAAAGGAAGTTCTTAAACAAGAAAAAAATAATCAAATTGCAATATGGGGCAGCACTGAATATAGCTACACAATTCATTAAATCAAAGTAGATTTTTTTAGAATATATAAAGCGGAGAAAAGATTTTCCACTGTAAAATGCTGTTATAACAACCTTCTTAATGTACGAAATGTACATTCGATTATGTAAGTGACTATAGAGATAAAATTAAACATTCTAATCCCTTCATTAATAACCTCTGGCAATAGGCATCTGGTACGTACATTATTTATGTCTTATTTATAGAACATCTTTACATAAAAAAAAAAAAATTTGTAAAAAGTACATAACGTAACAAACAACATGATTAAAAATGCAAAGAAAGCGATATTCTTGATATTCGTATGAAATTTTATTTTTATTTTATAACTCTTTCAAATAGGAAAAACGAGTTTTTAACATATAATAATTAGTACTATTTAATAACCTACGACCATATTGCCGATGATGCCAGCCCAAACATTAATGCTCCAACGATACTAAAAACTTGCTGGACGGGTCAGATGGGGATTTGCATGAGCCCAATAATGGTAATTGAGCTGGTTTATCATGCCATTTTTTGTGAATGTGCACTCGTCACTCCACAAAATGAAGCTCAGATAATTGTTATTAGCGCGCACTTGAGCCAATAATCCCGTACAAAAATTAACACGTGGTTCGTGCTCTTGCAGCAGCAATTCCTGAGCTCGGCGATAATTATAGGGATGTTTCCCGGTTTCACTGATGACCCTTTGCACATTTCCTGGAGACACACCCACCTGCCGAGCAACACCGCAAATGGAGTCATTTGGATTATCATCAAACAACGCCTTAATGCGCTCTTTCACCTCAGGACGGAAAACATCACGTGGGCGACCACGGCAAGCATCATCGCGAAATGACAGAACGTTACCTGTCTCCATAAAACGACGATGAGCTGCAGCAATTATAGCGGGATCAAGATGAATACGATATGGCCAACGCGTACAATACAAACGTACAGCCTCCTGGAGATTACCACCACAATCGAAAAAAAATTGTAACATTTGCGTGTACTCTTTAATGGTATAACGTGCACGACTGCAATCCATGGTGTGTAAGCTACTAATAAAGTCACGAACGACGTATGATAGAGTACTTGAGTAGGTTACGGCTTGTCTGCTGTTTAAAAAAAAAACAAGACAAGGGCCACCAAATTCGACGACTCGAAAAAGACATGTTGAAGCTTGCAGAAAAACCAATGCTACGGTTTTTGGCTACCTACTTTGGCCACGATGCCTCCTACAGTCAAAACGTATAAGGTAAAAAGGCCGCCCTACAAATGTCACAGATCGAGCTCGAACCCGTATCGTCGAATTCAAAATATAACGCACAGTCAATTGCGCTATCTTATAAATAGATGTAAGCATGAAATTACGTATCTTACAGGGATTTATGGAAATCAGTATTGTTTATTGACTTAATTCACAACAAATGTAAAACAAATACTAGAATGCCACAGTGAGCGAAAATGTACAGTAGACTTTAGAGCAAGCAGAAAGACCTGGTACATAGCACATTCAATGATACCTATTCACTTTTGTGTTGAATAAAAAAATACAAAAGCTTTGTTTTTAAAACATCTAGAAAAAATATTAATACAGCAGTTTAATTAATCTTTTACGTCGGACAAGACAAGCGTGCTTAAATAGTTCATTACGCCACTAGGACAGAAAGTAAAAAATTGAGCGCCCGAAGGGCGCTCTTCTTTTACATTTGTGTCCGAGTCTCGTATATTATTTTTCTTGCCAAGGGCGCAAAGTGCAATTTAGCGCCCGTGGGCACACTTTGGGCCCGAGAAAATACTTTGCACCCTAGGGCAGAAACAATTTGGGCCCGAAAATTTGTCTACCCGTGGGTGCAAAGTGGTTTCAAGGGTCCAAAGTGCGGCCTGATAAGTTAAAGGTGCTGTGGTAATCATGTATTGCCTAATAGAGATTTGAAAATTGCGTTTCATTATCTGCGTATGACTGATATCGCTAAGATCTGCTATTTAAACTTCCTATAAAATTCGAATAACATCAAGTTTAATGATTAAGTCGATAGTGCTGGTACATACGAGTACTTATTTATAATATGCATCAAATTAGACAAGCGTGTTAAATACAGACAACCAAACCGCTATCTTTCAAACGCCTCTAGTCATACAGATCTTTCACGCTCTATTCATAGGGTTACGGCGCTATTACAAATAGATAAGATATAAGAACGTTGACATAATGCATATGCATATAAGTGAAAAAGATACTGCTCGCTCGCAATATCAATTGTTTGTATTTACTTGCTGCGTAAAAAAAAAAAACCTTAGCGATCTTATAATAAGCAATTGCATAACATTAAAATACTGCATCGAACTTCGTGGTCCGAGAGGCTGTCTTTATCGCGCGCTCTATTTCATAAATTGATTAGCTTTTTCCATAAATTTTTTTTTTATTTATTTAAAGCAGAGTATTTAAGTGCGCTAAGTTTTTTCTTTGAAGATGCTGCACTGATCGAGTATTATTTATAACTCGATGGAGATTTTTATAAAGAGTCAATCGCCTGACCTAGATATATTTTGTTCATTATAATATCAAAAATAAATTATGATTAATAATAAAACTAGACAAGTGCGCTGAAAAACACTGTTCGCGACTCTGTCTTTATCGCGCGCTCTATTTTATAAATCAATTAGCTTTTTTTATCACGTCATCTTTTATTCACTCAAAGCAGAGTATTTAAGCCCGCTAAATTTTTTCATGCAAGATGCTGCTCTGATCGAGTATTATTTATTACTCGATGGAGATTTTTATTAAGACTTAATCTTCTGACCTGAAGAGATGTCATTAATCATATTAATAAAAATTAATTATTATTGATATTAAAACTAGACAAGTGCGCCGAAAATCACTGTTTAAGACTCTCTCATGATCGCCCGCTCTATTTCATATATTAATTAGCTTTTTCCATCAAGTCTCCTTTTATTTATTCAAAGCAGAGTATTTGAGTGCGCTAAATTTTTTCTTCTAAGATGCTGCACTGATCGAGTATTATTTATCACTCGATAGACAACTGAAACCTGATCAGTTGCTCAAAAGGAGGAGGATTTCGTCATTCATTCCGTCAAACATAATTACTCTTAGACGGAATGAATAAATGAGTCATATGTTATTGGTTATGCTAAAATTTGGATTATTTTAAAATCTTTTTAGTGCCCTTCTTGACCTTAAGTCAGTACAATAACTACCTTATCAACCTTGGTCTCTGAAAGACGAATGTAACTCCCCCTTCTACTGCCGAGCTCTACCCACCTACTTCGCTGCTGCTGCTGCTACGGTGATCACGATGACTTATTGACACGCCCACTTGACCTTTGGCCTTCCTGTTGCAGTTCATAAGTTGACGCCCTTGTTTTTTAATAACCTGCTGATTGGTGCTTTTTACAAATAATAAATTGACCATATCTTTGCTATTATGCTTCTGATTGAAAAATATTGTTAAGCTTTTTATCTTGTATTGATGAAGACTATAGGGTAGTGTGGTTTTTCGGACTTTATTCTTATACGCGCTGTATATCTGAGTTCATTAGTAAAGGTTTTATAGTGTAACTACCAGCATAGGTGGGTTCCGTAACAACTGCAGCTACTATGGTTATCCAGATAATAAGGCCGATCTACATCGCTTATGTAAAAGTTTGCTAATGTAAATGTATGTTTGACACGATTTATCTTGGTACTAATTAAAGATTATCTGTATGTTTTGGTAAAATTTCTTTATTTTTTTTCTCTAAGAGCACAATATTTCCATCTAGAATAGCTTTAAATCTTAAAGGATTTATTATAACGTCGATAAAATTCAATGGTGTGTACTTCTTTCTTTACCTATACGTAATCTCCGGGTCTTGCATCTAAGAAGTTTATTTTTTTATCATTTCTTGTTTTAGCTTGTATTTTCATTTTCATTTTTTGATCTTCTGTTGCAATTTGCATATCTTGCAGTTGTTCTACAAGGTCTTGTAGATATGATAGATATGTTCGTATCCTTTTATCCTTAGGTATTTTTAGAGGTAATTTTGCTAATCTTCAGAACACAACTTCATACAGTGTGATGCTTGATGCTGTTTGTCCACTTATGTTATAAGTAAAAGCTGCGAGTTTGGCTAAATTGTCCCAGTTATCATAGGTTTCTTAAGTCATAAACCGTTTTCTTATTATTCGGAAGATCTAATTTATTTCTTGGTGTCATGTAACATTTGTATTATTTTAGTACATTCTTGAATCATTGGAAAGTTAACCTTACCGTAGCTGACGGTCATTTTAAAAGGCGGTGTATTAAACGTTGTTGATAGTACTTCTGTGATTAATCCTAGTTCTACTCTGTCTGTAAGATCTTGCGTACTTGAAGTTCAAAAGGTTTTCAGATTTCACCTCATTTATATTCTTCCATGTGATTTAAAAGATTTTGTAATATTTTCTGGAGTTATTGAATTAGTAAAAGTTTTACTACTAGTAATTAGAATTTCTCATGAATAAATCCATTTGGTCTGTCAGATAGGTTATCAGAAAATGTCAGACAAGTATTTTTTTCTTTTTTCTCGTAAACAAAAAATTACGGAGATAGAGCACATCAAATATTAGGAGTGGGAGGTGATGACGTTAGTAATACATAAAATTCATGCACGAGATTGTGACTTTCTGACGTTATCATCTTTCACTCCTGTTTTTTGTTGTGCTCTATCTCCGTCGTTTTTTGTTCACGATGATAAAGATAAAATACGTGACTTATATTTTTCGATAATCTATCTGACGGACGAAACTAATTTTATTATAAGAAATGCTAATTAATAATATATTATGGCCTCCATTAGGGTGTTACTAATATTGGCCTACTTTTGGTTTCTTTGATTTTAAATAAATAAAGTCCAGTGCCCCTATCGCTATCAATAATCTCATGACCGATCTGACTGGCTGGCGATATTTACTAAAAATTGTACTATATTGCCTCTTTAATATTTGAGTTAACATCTAGTGGTAATCACATTATTTATTAGCCTTAGCCTATTTCTATTCATAATGTCATAGCATTATTACTGATATCGCTAATACTGATGTACACTTTTCTATATTGCTGTTTATATTAAATAATTGGGTTAAAAGGATATAAGTCTACTAGTAGCAAAAAATCAGGTATAATACTTCGATTGGGATTTTCCTTATTGTGACTCTTTAGATCTATGCTGTCTTGATTCAAATTACGTGAGAATTCTTCTGTTATTTATTCTAAATCAGGTGCTTTAGATCGTCTGTCTAAATTCGTTGCTCGTGTTGCTATGATGTCTTTATTCGTCGTCTGTATCAGTGTACTAGAGCTTAGAGGAGTCCTTTTTTAAATACGTCGCATAATTGGTAATTTTTCGTCTGCTGTATATTTCTATAAAGTTGTATGTGCGTCAAATTAGGGTTCAAAATCCTTGGTTTGTTTTGGTTATTGGTAATCTTGTCATCCAATACAGAATCGTAAAAAATTTCTGGAATGTAGGTATCCATTTCATTCAATACGTCCTGAATTTCAGGATCCGGCTGGTCTCAGTCAAAAAATCTATTTATAGTCAAACTGTCTGAATTGTCCTAACCTGATTTTTCATTTATTGCAGTTTTATTCAGGAATTTACTCAGACTCTGATAACCCTTTTGTGCTAGTTCTTGTACATCTTAAAAAGTAAATTTATGACTTCCTCCATCGTTACTTTTAGATTCTATAATATTAGTTTCATCGTAAGGAACGTCATCACCAATATCTTTACATAGTTACATGGGGGTTAACACAACTTTATTATCCGTTGATTCATTGTCTAAATCTGTGTCAAATGGCAAGTCTGTTTTCATTATTTCTTGTTGTAAGCCACTCTTACGTGGATCGTACATAGGCGGACGTGTCGCTCTATCGAACCCTTACTTCTACTAGGATTATATTGGGTTAAAAAATTAGCCTCTGATAGTCGTAGTGTATTTTCTCTTCTATACTATGTTATTTGTCGTTTGTGATTGTCTTGTATGTTTCGAAAGCTCCGAATTCTCTTTCTCGGATTTTAAAAAGTTAACTCTCTAAGAGCTCGAATATCTCGAGAGATTCTTTGAAGCTCTTTTCAGCACAGTTGTAATTACAGGTCACCAGCCTATTTATGATACTTTCTGATTTTGGATTCTGTGAGCAACAACGCTGTGGTCCAGTTATGGTTGATCTCTATATGTTTTTTAACCAAGGATGTCTTCAGTCACAATTTACCGTAGGTAAATTTACCTCCGTTTTTTCTGTATTTTTCGAGATTAATGGTAATATCTACAGTTTAGCTGTGGTAAGCTTAGTGGTAGTTGTAGGATTCAAGATGGGAATTTTTTCCTCTTGATTTTCCTGTTTTTGTTTTTTCCCAATCAATATAATTCTCAACAATGGAAGGCTACTATTTGTGTGACTTTCTGGGCGTAAAGGCTTTATAGGATTTTTTGATACAGTATCTCCGTTTGCAATAAGTCTTCTAGATTTATTCTGAAAAGTATATTCATAATCATTAAATTTGAAAATTCAACGCATTACACGTCGTTCTGGATCTTTTATAGTATGCATCTAATTCAATAGTCCATGATCAGTCACGAGAATAAATTTATTTCCAAATAAATGAGATTGAATATAATGCATTGCATATAAAGCTGCTACATGAACAGAACAAACATGGGTCTACTGCAAAAGAGCTTCCCTCGCAGTCAGCGTATGAGACGCTCCGAGCGTCGTAAGTACGCTGTTCATGCGCCAACTGCAACAGCGCTGTGTGCCTATGGCGCAGCTGCTCGCTGTTGGGATAGGGCTCACGGACCGTTGCTAAATACGCACGGAGGCTATGCCTCAGTGCCAACATGTAAATGCGGGAATTGTAAGAGCTTTCGTAGTGCAAGAAGCGCAAGGCTGCCGTGGACTTCGACTACGGCCTCTCGAGATGCGATACGAGGAGTGGGAGAACTGAAGACTGTACCGTACATATGTATACCCGTACTGTGTTGCTGCAGTATATCTATATACAGGTGCAGACCGCACCGACTGCAGAGGGCTTTTATG
This sequence comes from Copidosoma aretas, assembly GCA_030522625.1. Lineage (NCBI taxonomy): Eukaryota > Metazoa > Arthropoda > Insecta > Hymenoptera > Encyrtidae > Copidosoma > Copidosoma aretas. Next base: position 52,651 of record JAPYYV010000115.1, on the reverse strand, counting down.
TACATCTACATACAGGTGCAGGCAGCTGTAAAGTTTATTCCATTGAGATATTAAAATCCAATCTTTATGTTTTATTGACAAGATATTGCTGATGTAGTGGAATCCTCTCTCCGTAAATATACTAACACATGTGAGTACTTTCTTTTTAGTATTCCGATGTATATTGCAACATTACAAGTAAAGTGTACTTTCTATGTGTTCATGCAATGACTTTACGCTGCAGCACTCAGTCGAACTTAACATTTATTTTTGAAAAGTTAAATCTGTTCGAAAGAAAAAAATTTTAGTATGTCTCAGATATATCGGTACATTATAAATTATTTTTTTTTAAGAATTACTTTTAACTTATTATGAAGTTTACAATATACTGTGCTAAAAAATTACAAACCAATATTTCTTTGTTAAATTTACATTCGATATACTTACAAAAACTAACCTATTACAAATAATCTTTTCGTAACGTTGATGTTTTTATTATCATAAATATTTATTTTGTATCGCATGTCATCATAAGTAATAACTTGACGAAATAAGGCTTACTGTTTATAAAACTAATAGAAATATGTTTCTGTGATTTTCCTGTATCTTGCCCTAATCAACATTCAATTATGTTAAAACCAAAGTTTGTTGAAAAAGTATTACTTTATAGGATTTTCCTTGAAAATACCATTCTTAAGAAATATCTAGAGCGATTCCACACACAGTTTTTTGTTAGAAGATATACGAAATTTATATAATAGTAAAATATAATAGTCTCTTCACGGTAAGAGGAACGGAATACATCAGCACTATTGTATCGATAAACCATAAAGTTATTAGATATTAATATCTCTGTGAAATAAACTTAACAGCTGCCTGCACCTGTATATAGGTACACATAAAAGCCATCACCAGTCGGTGCAGTCTGCACCTGTATATAGGTTTACTGCAGCGACACGATACGGGTGTGTATATATATACAAATGGGGCTTCGCCCCCTGTGCGCTTCGCACGCCAACCCCTGGGTCAGTATGTTTAACTAGAGCTAATAACAGTTTTACTTTAATTTGACGAATAAACACAAAAAGACATATATCATCTCTATTAAATTGATTTCAACTGCGACATTCTCTAAGACTACAAAGGTATTCCTTAAAAAATAAGAAGTTTTCTGTGTGACGCCAAGGCAACCCATTGCAAAACTCCTAAGTACTGACTGAAATCAGAGCATAAAACTTAAAAATTTCGTTCTCTACACATATACACCGATAGAAAAGAAATATTTTAAATTAAAAAGTAAGTAAGAAAAAAAATTGATTCTTTGTTTTTCGTTGTATTTCTAAAATTAAGAAGTTTTAGCTAAAATAAGGTTATAAAACCTGTGTGACTCACCTGCTCATTCTCGTTTGCTTTCTGTGCTATATTCTTTGTATGTTTATGCTATTATAATTATACTGTTTGTGTATTCTATTTATTTTCGTTACCTTTTAGGGCTACCAACACAGGGTTGCGTTGCAAAATGTAATGAGTTATTTTGTGAAATAGACTAATTTTTCACTTTTTCACAGTGGATTCTACATTTTTTTAAATTTTCACCCTTCCTACCTCATCTACGTTCTCATTGTATGTATTTTTGCTATTTTTTTGGTCTACTTTAACAACGCTGCGTTCACAAATTTTATAAGTTATTTTGCAAAATAGACAAATTTATACACTTTTTTAACCATAGAGAATGCCTATTTAGGTCTTTTTTGACAATTTAAAATCATCTAAAATAAAAAATCTTAAAGTTACCTGGACATAGTTATGCGAAGGTATTATACTATGCATAGGTGTACTTACGTATATCTCTGTGGTGGAGCTATATCTTTAGTATTATTCGTGATTTTACACACTATCGCCCGCATTATAAAAAGTGAGATCATATTAAAGAATAACGAAAGTATAATAGCAAACCGAATATATAAAGAAAAGAAAACCTTGGTTGTACTTTTTTTTCAGGAATTGACAACAAAGAACCAAACAACCGACTATAGTTTATACTGCTTAAAACAAGCAAATAGGAGAAATTAAAACTAATCGCGAAATCTCATAATTATTGTTAAAGGAAATTAGGGCAGCTTAAAAAATATTCCTATATTGCTGGTTGAGTCTAAATTCTACACGGTATATTACATGATGTAAAAAGAATGAGGTGTCTTTCAAAGCAGCTATTGTATGAGCCTTAGAGCATATAATACTGAAGTAAGCACGTAATAGGAGAATCTGTAGTCGGGAGTGGAGAGAGAGAGAGAGAGAGAGAGAGAGAGAGAAAGAGAGAGAGAGAAAGAGGAACACTTGGGGGTACCCCAGTCCTCGACCACTCATCTTGAGAACGTCCCGTAATTGGCTGACGTATATATATATATAGATATACAGAGCAGAAAAATTGCAGGAGAGTCGGGGAAATAGGTGGATAAGATAGAATGCGCACATGCTATGACAAAAAATTATTAAATTATAGTAACTAATTTTATCCAGCATTAAACTATAAATATTAACGAAAACGATAAAAATACGCTTTGTGAATAATTAATATCAATGTAGCTGTATGTATAATTAAATGGAACATATGGGAGGGCCGATAATGATATACGACTTCTGCACTTCATTGAAAAAATGTTTTCATAGCGCACGAGTTAAGCTTTTGCTTAACAACCTAAAGATCTTGAGGTCGAATCCTTGCAAAGGTAACTTTTTTTTTTCTATTACGTAAAATATACCTTTTTTTTATACGAGCTGAAAATTTGTCATTCTCATAAAATACATTGCACTTCGTCTTACCATCATTTTTTCTTGTAAAAAACAAGTACTTGACTAATACCATCGAAAAGTCAAATAAAATTTATTTTATCAAGTGTCAAGTAAAGAGTAATATTGAATAGCATCGTGCAGATATAAAAACCATAAGAGCAAAATGAAAGAAATAATTGTACAAAAGGTTTTTAATAACCATAATAAGAAATACATTTAGAAAAAGGATATTAAATTTTCCAATTATTTATTCAGCTATTCATTGCGGAAAAATATTATTTAAGTGTTAACTCGTCTAACTTTTTTTTTGGACCTGTTTTTTTTGTGATTCATAATGATGTACCCTAATTATCAGACATTCAAAAATTATTTTTTGTATTAATTGAGATCTATGCTGAGAAGGATTCTTACTATGATTGATAACTAAAACATTTTTTGGGATACCTCTAATGACTTGGCACATTATTTTGTTTAAAACTAAAGGTACAACGAGTATTATGGGCTCTAAATAACTTTTAAGTGATGTCACATATCATGATAACATTTTCAGAAGGAGTAAGAAGACCTCCTCTATTTTTTCTGTCTAACAAAGTTGACTAACTCATTCCAGAAGTTAGAAACACTGGACACTGGAAACTTTTTGTTTTTTTCGATAGGAAACGAAAAAAAAAGTCAGCAATATAAGTGACAACGTTATTAATGTACTTTATATTCAAGTTCTTTTTATAGTCAAAAATATTTAGACAATCATGGCCGTATTCTGTTTCAATATTACTTATTTCGTTAATCAAATGAGTCTCTTTTGGCTCATTGACAAAGCAAATTTGTAAAAGACTCGTGTCATCGAGTGCCTTACAATTACTACTCGGCGATTCTTTTATATTTGCATGAACTAGCAGTTTTTTAAAAATATGAATAAACTAAAATACGGTTGGATTGTTACAATGGCCACCTTTACTACGCACCGCACAAAACCAAGTTTCTAGGTGGTCCTAAGACAATTTATAAGTTAATAAATTATTGCATTTTTCAACATGTTTCACAAATTTTTAAGCAGTTGTACAAAGCAACGATCATCACAACGAAACGGGTTTTTCTCTCTGAGTGTATCATATATGTACCTTCAAATTTTTTTAGATTTTTTATATAATTAATAATATTATTTACTCTAGCTGACTTTTCTTCGAAATTACTATCATTAATTGAATTTTGGGTTTTATTAACATTGTATATGTGTCTTAAATTCAAAATTTCGATAGCTTCATTAATTATTAAGCAAAAAGTAGCCGTACCATGAGCATTTTCAAAACCGAGTAAGTGAATATCATTTTTTAAGTATAACAGCACTACACTAGCACTATCGCTTAAAGTTTGTGCCACTTGACGAACATTCATTTTATTTTACACCCAATCAATATGCTCTTGCCTAACTTTGGTACCTAGATGTAAGCCGTGAGTTTTTTGAACATCGACGAAACGACTAATAAAATCCCACGAAATCAAGTTATTTTCTTCGTCATATAAATCTCGCGTAGCTGCTGTGTTGCGAATTAGTTTAAGGTCATGATAGTATCAGGAATTATAAAAGTTGGTGCTTGACTAGTTAGGTGTGGAAAATACGATTTTGATAAGTGAGATATTGTTATATTGGCACTTTATTCTTTACACATTACGAAATTTGATTGCAGTGCATCAAATGTTAGTGATGTAACTGTTAAGCCCATTTGCTTGAGAGCAAAGAAACTTTTTTTCACAATTTCGGCCTTTTCGCTACCAGTCAGGCAGTTAACGAAATAGTACAACAATGGAATTTTCCAATTACTACTTAAGCCTACTTATAGCATTAGCACCAAAAAATTATCTGCCTGTGGTCGACAGTTTGAATCTGTACCTTTCCCGGCATCAATAAATACATATTCAACATCTCCAACTACCTCTACCTGCTTTTTTATTTTTACCTTATCCATAACAAGATTAGCTAACACATTTTTCTCCTTTTACTCCCGCTTTTGCATTTCAACCTTTCGCTTGATGGCCTGGATAGTCGTTGGATTTATATCGCTTGGGCAGTGTATTTTTTTGTACCACTTGTTCATGTGTTGAGGATGAGGTAAGCATTTGAAAAAAGTTTCCCTCACGTAGTTGTAACACTTTGGACTGTAAAAACGTAGTGTTGTAGCAAATTTCTTGAGAGTCGGTGGAAAGGGTGTCTTTGAATTTCTTTGTCTCAGAAGCCGTTGAAATATCAGGTAGCCCGAAGAAGGAATGGATTTCTACAATTTACAAAGTAAATGCTTCAAAACAAAGATAGAAAAACTAGGATGCAAAATATAAATATATATATATAAAATCGGTAAATTAAATTTGTAAGTAATAATGAAATGTCGAATATTTTTTTCAGCAATAGAAAACCTTTCAAACATATGTTTAATAAAACTGTTACGATTCAAATTTCTCAAGAAAACTTTTACCGTGATTACAAATATTTAGATAAAAAGCATCAAAGATTATTAAAAAATTTGGTTTATTACATACTAAAATATCATTTACTATTGCAGCATTATAAATGATTAAAAAATCTCTCAAAATCAGATACCACAAAAAAAAAAATCATTTATTTCGGCGATTTAATAATGTGAAATAAACTTACTGTATTATAATTATTATTATTTACTTATATTATTATAAAAAAATTAAAAAATCTTCATACATGATCGATCACATTAATAGAATCGAACATCACACGCATCGAGGGCCGATTTTGCATAATATTTACACATTAAGATACACAGGAGTGAATCTGCCCCTTTATTAGGACTTATTTTGTTTATTGAATAATGTCACTGCCAATATCCAAATTACGTTTGACACGATTGATCCTTTTTAAAAAAAAAAATATAATTGATAAGTTTGAACATTCAAATACGCGATTAAACTTTGTGTAGAAGATAACTTAATTTGAATACAATGCAATTACAAACAAGAAATTAAATTAAATCTTTCGTCTCCGCAATTTTTATCTGTCACTAAAAAATCGTCACTTGATTGAGCATAAATATGTAAATGTCAAATATTTACAAGTTTCTTATAAATCTGTACTCTATTACGTTAATAGGTATATGAGAAATAATACAATTATTTATCCAAAAAATCCAGCTTACACACACGTTATCAATACGTCATTGGGAATTAAAAAAAAAAAAAAATTAAATCACTTACTTTCAACATTTCCTGAATATAACTGCGCCGATAAAATTTTTTTTTTTTAAATGATTTAACAAGGAATTCGTGCTCCTTATGATTTTCTTCCAGCGGTACAGCTTCATTTGAAGAGTTCTGTTTTTCTTCCGAAGATTTCGGACTTCTTCTATAGCATCGCGAGGCAGGTCCTTTACCTCCTGGGGTACGCCTTGACCACCAATATCTTTGTTCATTATGGATTTTGGGCGAGGGATATCACTGCTAAAAAATGATATTTAGTTAATCATTTAACTTCAATGTGATAATACTTTTTCCACATGTAATGTAAATGTAAACCTTGACTTGTCCATGTTCGGAATCAGTGACATATTTTTCTCTTCAACAGTATTACTATCTTATTCTTAACTTTATCGTTGTTTGAACCCCTGAAGTAAAATAAAATGTATTTTTAACATAGCTAAGCGAGTTTCAATAAAAAATTACTTTTTTTTAAGAATCCTATCCTATGATCCTACCTGCCAGTGTGTTATGAAGGTGACAGTTTCAATGCAACAGCACTGTGCATGTCATTTTCAGAGTTTACAAGGCTGCTCTTCCTTTGGTCTAGTAAATTATTATCAACATTGTTCTGAGACTGGACATCCTCTAATACCACCGACATATGCAATACAAGTATCTTTTTTTCTGTCCACCAAACATTTTGTATTGTATATTCCTATGATTGAAAGTATTTATTCTCACTATGTGTTATTATCTTTCAGTTGAAAAATGCTAGAAACAGATTCATTTTTCAATCTTGCAACTTTACACAGACCAGCACAATAAAAACAATCAGGTTTAAAATGTTGACTACGAATGTAGGAAGATTTATTTAATTTTATGTTGAATTCTATAGTTAGTACTTCCTTCCACCTAGCCTTCTTATCAGAATCTGTGCCTGCACTAAATATCAAATAAAGACAATATTGTGTAAATTTTGCTTATTTACATCAATTTCAATATTAAATTCACCAGATAATTATTTGTCTCTTTACCTGTGGTCAGTTACACCTGCAGCTCTGAGCTCATAGGTCTTAAGCTTACATGATGGCATGCAACATGTTCTAGTCATTTTATTTTAAATTTAAAATAATTGTCACCTAAGGTAAAAAAAAAAAGAAGTCTATTTACAAGTACACAAATTCACCTGACCTGAGAGACATATGCATCAACATACACAAATAATTATTATTTTTTGTCATGGCATGTGCGCATTCGACCCTATCCACCTATTTCCCCGACTCTTCTGCAATTTTGCTGCTCTGTATATATATATATATACGTTAGCCAATCACGGGACGTTCTCAAGATGGATGGTCGAGGAGTGGGGTACCACCAAGTGATTCTCTCTCTCTCTCTCTCTCTACTCCCAACTACACATGTCCCATTACGTGCTTACTTCAGTATTATATGCTCTATAGACTAAGAGCTGGGTCCGATCTGTGGAAAAAATAAGTTGATACCGCAAAACTCACAAAAGTTGAGAAACATCATGATTCGTGGAGATCCGAAGTATTTTCGCGATCCGTATACTTGATCATTAGTTATATAGTAATTGATAAAGTGCCATATGGTGCCGACGAAATTATTACCGCAACTTGGCCCCAAGGATAGATAATAAAAAGTTGTCAAAGAGAAGTGCCATTTGCGGTGAGATTCGAATTCTTCTTCTATCCAAAAATGGACCGCTAAGTGTTAATGTTCCCCCCTACATACAAAATTATTACCACAACTTTTCCAAACTGTTTTTCGTGATAATACTTACTCAAAACCAAAGTTGCGGTAATTTTCCTACACCTGAAGGGGTGTAAATCACCGTAACTTTGGTTTTGAGCAAACATTATCACAAAAAACAGTTTGGAAAAGTTGCGGTAATAATTTTGTTTGTAGGGGGAGTACATTCTGTTGTTGGGGCGGTCCATTTTGGGACGGAAGAAGGATTCGAATCCCACCGCAAATGGCACTTCTCTTCGACAACTTTTTATTATCTATCCTTTGGGCCGGGTTGCGGTAATAATTTCGTTTGCACTATTTGGCACTATTTAATTACCATATAACTCATGATCAAGTATACGGATTGCGAAAATACTTCGGATCTCCACGAATCATGATGTTTCTCAACTTTTGTGTGTTTTGCGGTGTAATTTATTTTTTACACAGATCGGATCAAGCTCTTAGTCTACTAAGGTATGAGCCAATGACAGGCACGTCATCACATGTGGTACTAAAGCGGTAAAATTCAAGTGAGAATAAAAATTAAAACAAAATTTTGTGCTGAATTTTTTTAATTTAATGTACACTTTTGTCCTGTATTGTTTTATTTTATTAAATAAAAATATTTAATGTTATACCGACGTGTATGTTCCTAAAAGTAAATTTTAAATTAACCTAACTAGTAACATAATCAATTATCTGTGTTTAAAAGTTAAACTGCGTAGCATTCATTGAGTCGTTTGTGAACAAAAATATAATGATAGCTAAGTGCAAAGTTTTCAACTGCAAAAATTATGTGAATAATAGTGGCCACTTTTTTCCAAAAGATAATAATCTGCGTCAAAAGTGGTTCAAATCAGTGAGATGCAAAGATGCTCCTACTAAATGGAGAAAAATTTGTTCTCATCATTTCAAAGATAAAAATTTCATTGCCAGTAGTGGGATCGGTAAATTGGGATTGTATCGATGAAAAATTGTATAATTATAATAATAAAACATTTTCAGGTCCGGGGTCTATCAGAAAAGTTTTGAAAAAAACTGCCGTTTTATCTGTATTTCCCTGGACCAAAAAAGTTAAAAAAAAAAAAAACTAATTAAACAGTTAAAAGCCTTAGTTGATAAGGCATTAAATCCAATGATTGCAAATGCTATGATTCGGAAAATGGTGACAGATATCATGAAATCAAAAAGAAATAATGAGATGATAGGGTCTGATGATGACATAGCAAATATGATGATCAATTATGTTGAAATAGATGTTAGTAATGACGAGACAAAAGAAATGGTAAGCAAGAAAGAAAACATGTCGTACTATAATTTTAGTTCCAAGCGTAAAACTGACTTACTGAAAATATATGGCTGTATTTGTTGACCATATATTTTGCCCATTACTTTTACCCGTATATCATGGCCAAAACACATGAGCATCAATTTTGATGCATTTTTTGGTTATAAGATATGCGCATATTAAAATTGTATTAAAAATTGTAAGAAAAGTCGGCTTGCAGTCTCCTTTTTCAAAGGTATTTCAGCCATCGTAGGTGTTATCATCCGTATGATAACACCAAAACTGGGGGCCTGAAGTATTATTGAACAATTTTTAAAAAACTTTAAATTGTTAGATATTTTTTATTATTTTCTCAATTGTTCAAAAATACTTCATGCACCCAGTTTTGGTGTCATCATACGGATGATAACACCTACGATGGCTAATATACCTTTGAAAAAAAGACTGCAAACCAACTTTTCTTACAATTTTTTATACAATTATAATATGCCCATATTTTATGGCCAAAAAATGCACCAAAATTGATGTCCATGTATTTTGGCCATAATATAGGGGTAAAAGTTATGGTCAAAAAATATGGTCGACAAATACAGCCATATATTTTCAATAGGGTGTCGATGATAAGCCTCAAGATGTTTGTACAGAAATTTTTTTAAATGATGATAAACAAGTACTATTTAAGGTATCTGTTGAAAGTTTTATGCACAACGATAGAGCCATTCATTTCTATACTGGCTTGGAAACTTCTGACAAGTTTCCTATTGTTTTTCAAACTTTGGACAATGCTGTTGCTGAACTTAAGTACATATATTGCACTAAGCCATCAAACATCACACCTATTAATAAGTTCTTTATAACTCTCATTATATTGAGACAAAACAAAACTTATTATGAAACAAGTTTATCTTTTAACATCAATATTAAACAAGAAGGAAACATTTTCTTGACTTGGCTGAAATTCATTTCACTTCAATGGTCAGACACATTTCAATGGCCATCGAAAGAACTCTTACAGAAAAGAAATTTTTATTGGATTTATTACTAGCTTTTCTCAAACATGAGAGATACTCCTCATCACACATCTTCAAAGCTGTCGTATTATCTACAACTACCCTACCTAATAGACTTCAAATACTGCAAGGAAATATCACCATCTAAACTTAAATCATAAGAAGCATTCAAATCTCTAGACGTCTTTGCGTCAGGTTTAATCAAGTGATAGCTATTGTCTTCCTCAGGGATAGGTCTTAAAAAATTTTGTCATTATTTATCAATCTATACAAATAATTTTTTTTTTTTTAATAATTTTTTTTCTTTTTTTAATCTTTCAACTAATTCGGCTTTTTTGCCATTTGTTATGGAATTCCTTTTCTTTTATCCTGGAATAAGCTGTTTATTAGTCAACTTTCCGTAGTTTGCAACGTTATTATCATTCATTTTTAAGCTTTCTCGTCAACAACCTTTTATCCTAGCTCAAACAATTTATCACAACACCATCAGTTAAGTCAATAATATTTAATATTAAGAAGCATACACGTCAGTATAACTTTAAATATTTTTATTCCATAAAATAAGACAATACAAGTCAAAATTGTACATTTCAATTAAATAATTTAGCACAAAATTCTGTTTTATTTTTTTTCTCACTTGAATTTTACCGCTTTAGTGACACATGTGATGGCAAGCGCCTCTAGCGGCAGAACAGCCCTCATATTAAATTTATGGTTATGTGTGAAGTGTTTAATATTCCAGTTTGCAATGTCAATAAATGGGCTAAGCTATTGGTTATCTATTTAATATGGCAAAAAGCAGGGCAAGCCAGTGATTGGATGATATCCATATGTAGTAGCATACCTTGTTTTATACATCATCGTATATAGGATATGATGAGTATGAATAGCTGATTAGAAAAACATAAGTCTCCGTACTCTGAGTCGTATAAAGATATTAGTTATAATGAGTGATCAGGCTTATCCAGGCCTAAGATTTAGCACTGGCCCACCCTGGCCTGGCCAGGGTAAAAGATTTTATGGTTTGGCCCGGGCATAGCATTATGCATGAGGTGATGGTACCTGAACGTTATTCTCTGGGAATTCCACGACTGTAAAATCTTATGTTTCTGAAAATAAGTGTACTACCCATCGATAAGTTCAATCCAGCACCATATGTACAGCACTGGTTCTCTGAAGGTCGCCATTCTGCTTTCGATTTAGGAAAAAAGAGAAAGTCTTCTCCCCTACGTTCCCCCACTAATTTCATATTTTTATCGGTTTTATCTACTCCTTTGTGAGTTGTAGTACGTTACTAACTTTTCCGTCATATTTCTCAAAATTTTTTTGTATACAAAATCTGTACAATATGAGATGTTAGTGCAGCCTTACTTTTAAAAGAATTATCGATGTCATTAAACATTTTGGATCACATATCATTTCTTTTCCACATTCGAGGAATTTTTAAAGTTTAAATTTTTCACTGTCATGTATGTAAAAACAGCGAAAATTTTTCAGCTATATTTATATATTATATAGTTATATGTTTTTGGGGCAAGTTTTACTTCCTCCCCGCTCTTCCCCAACTCAATTTCAACTATATCTAAACTATACTGAGTCTATTTCCGAAGGTATTTTGTTACTTTTTTTACAAAGTTTCACTACATATCTTCATATATTACATAGTTGAATGGTTTTAATGCGAGTACTACCTTCTATCTGCTCCCCCGCTCTTTTGTAACTCTCAACCACTCCCCCCTGACGTAATTTCTACCGCTCCAGCTGTATTTTTTGACCTGAATCCGAATCAGGGGTCAGTTGTATCCGTACAAGTCTAGATTTGGCCATAACTTTAGCTTGTAGTATGCTTACGTGCAATCAAAATCAGCTGCAGTAAGGATGACTTATTAAAACTTTAAGCATTAAACATAATAAAAAACACACAAATATCTATTATGCTTGAAGTTCATGCCTTAATTTACTATATTTTTTTATTTTCATTACATATTTTAAAATGTCTTTTCGAGTGTTCTACTCTTCTGTAACCTTTTCCTTAATTTTGACAAATTTTCTTTTTAACGTGTTATTCATGGTTTTTACAAAGCCTTTGTAAGTCACAATATCTTGTAAATAAAGTATTACATATCATACATTTGAATTTTTTTTCTATGTCGTGGATTTCTTTTTTGTGTCGCAAATATTTTTTTTTTTCTAATATAATAATTTTGCATGATTCACAAGTAAAAAAATTTTTTTTGTTGATTTTTTCGTGTGATGATAGACCCTCTTGACTTTTGAATTGAAATTTGCATTTGTCGCACTGATAAAATACAGCATCCATGATGATACATCTGTAAAAATATTGACAGAAAATTCATTTTTTACAATTATATAATCATTATTCGATTATATTTGTAATAATAAGGTTCTTTATTTAGAGTAATACCAGCGAGGCATAAGTAAAGCTTGATAATTTTGATAAGATATTGTAATTTTTTTTTTTTTTTTTTTTTAAGGTGCGGACAAAATCAATAACAGTAGTAATACATATTAATCAAAAATCCCCTCTAAACCACATTTTTAATTTCGAATTTGTTTTCTGATTCCATTTTATTAAAAATTCTTTGTGGGTTCTAACATCTTAACAATGTGACATATAATTGTCCATGGGAAAACAATGGTTCCCTTAGGTATAACCCTAAGACATCCAAACTTTGACCTAGGGATTTATTAATGGTCGTAGAGAAAGCTCAAGTAAATAGAAATTGTTTTCTGTACAAAGTAAAAGGCAGTGACGAAGAATTTTGTGTATTCAGTGTTATTCGTGGAATGAATACTCTGTTTCATTTTTTTTTGTAACATTTTACGCACGATAGGCTTGTTAATTATCATATAGATTTTCAGTGTATTATGATTGAAAAGTCTTCCTTTCTTTTGTGAAATTATTTTTGATTTTCTCAAATTCATTTTGCTTTGTTGTGTTTTTTATGAATCCTACGTTTTCCCATCCTCTTCTTTTCCATGTAAAAATTAAACTTTTTTGTCTATTTTGTATGATTTTTATTGATTGAGACCGATAATTCTCTGATTAGGAATAAATAAAGCCATCTACTCTTGTTTATTTGTAGTATGTGCTAAAAGGAATTTTCTTTTCTTTTTCTTATGCCTGAATCTAGGCTGACTATTACTGCCTATATTTTTTATATATATATCCTGGTGTATTTGCATTTTAACCCAACATGAAATTTGGAATTCTGAATCAATTTTTTCACTTTTTCTTGCCTGTTTCATTCACAAATCCATGCCTACCCCTCCCGCCTATAGTTTCAATATACATAAGTGTGTCTTTGCATTTAAATTAAACTACATATTTTAAATCTGCCTTCTAATTTTTCTGTTTTATAGGCAAGTCTCCGCTACGTATATGCAATAATATTTTATTATAAAAATTAGTCGATAAAGAATATCGTTTGATTTCAACTTTCTACTTTAGCTCTTTTGCTTAAGCCAAAAACTGCTTTGACTGCCTATCACACCCTACCTGTCGTTTTTTCCAATTGTCACGAAAATTTTCTTTTAAGAAGCACAATAATGGGTCCATGTCTTCTTTCGAAACTTTCAACGCTTCCAATTCAAATTCAAATATATTTGTTTTTATCCTTCTCCATTCAAAAATTAAGATTTCTTCGTGTGTTGACTTTCAGTCTATTTTTTGTACCATATTTATCGAAGTCTTTCTGCATATGTTTTGTGTCTTAAAAATGCTCGGTGCCTACAACAAAGTCATCGGATAATATCAGACAGTAAATTTTGGGTTTGCCTACTGTTGCACTTTTTGTATTATTTTACATCCATTTATCGTCTATATTCTCTACAAATAAACACAAAAGTAGGAGTCTTTATGGGCACTATTGCATTACCTCTTTTAGTGTTTTGAATAAATTTGTTAGCTCCTGGCCGTAACTACCCGTTTTTTCTACATTTTTAGGTTCTTTTCAACATTCTTTTTATTTTCATACCTATTACTCTCATATTTTATTTTACCCGGATCATTTCTCTATTGATGTTATCAAATTCTGTTTCGAAGTCTAACACACAGCATATAATTTATTGCCCCCCTCCTCTATTTTTTTTTCAATCAAACTATTAAGTACAAAAATATGGCACTTTGTTCATCTTTTTGTTCTGATGCCAGCCTGACTTTATTATTTCACACTACTCTACCTATTCTAAATTTTATCCATTATTATTGCTAAAATCTTAAATGCTTCATTCAAAAAAGCCACTCTCCTGTAGATTTAACGTCCTTTTATTACTGTCTTGTGAATTTAAAGGATTCTTACTATTTCCCACGCTTTGGTATGTGTGTTAGTCTATGAGCTATAAAGTATGTTCTTTAAATCGATTATCTAAATTATTCGCAGATTCTTGAAACATATCTCTATAATTCTGTCTTCTTTTGCGTCATTTCTGTTTTTTTATTTTTACAAAGACATTCTTCTATTTAATGATTCATGTATCCTCGTTAAATCATTCTAGAATTTGCTATTGATTCCAATACTACTTTTTTCGTTTTCCGTATAATATGTATCATCGTTGTCTCTTAAGAAATTTTTAAAATTATCCTTTTATGTCTCATTCCTTATAATCATCTCTTTTTTTTCTGTTTCATTTTGTGATAGCTCTCTACGACTCACTAAAATTTTGCTTTCTGCTACTTTGCTTTTTTTTTAAGTCTCGTTTCATATTTTTATCTCTTATTTCATTCATGCATGTTGCGTTAGTCTTAAAATCTATCTTTATTCTCTTCTATCTCTTTTGTTTGCATTGATTTAATCTATAACCATATTTTATGTTTATTTTTATTTGAATCCAGTTCATCGATTGGTAATGATTAACCATCAAATATATATATATATATATATATATATATATATATTTGCCTCCTTGAGCACTCTGCTTGCTAATTTTTCAATTAGTTATTTAAAAAAAATAAATCATATTATTTATCAACATATGAATTTATAAAATTTCTTATAATAATTAGAAATTTTTCTCTTATTTATTAAAAAAGCTTATAAATGCTTTATTCTGGAGCTAGGACTTTATAGACATACACAGACATAATGTATTGTAATTTTAGATAACAAAAAAAAATTTAACTTAGCATACATTATCTAGTTCAATAATATAGAACAAATACGGTACCATTCTGTTTGGATACACTCACTCGATCTTTTTAAGAAAAAATTTCCATTTACTTTAAATACTCATAGAACAACTATAAAAGCTATAACGAACATACTGAAAATAGTAAGAACATTATATAAATTTCAACACATCTATATAACATTGATATAAGATTATCTATATACTTATATTAGTACAATAATTCCTTTGATTTATTGCTTTGATACTCATTACATTTTTATCGCTTTTCAAACAATTGTTACTATTCTATTTAAAAACCTTTTATAACTTCTAGTGATTTTCTAATATTTTCTTCAGATAATGAGATTCTCTACTGTTTAGAATGTGCGTAAATTACAATATTTTGTTGTGATAAGCAAAATTTTTCTACTCGATGTATGGTAATGACTTGTAAATTAAATTGATAAAATTTATTATAGACTTAAAAGTCATTGTATTAAAGTAAATAACTATTGTCTCACAACGATACTTTTATAATTTTTATTGATACTTATAGTTAATGTAATTGTAATTTATAAAATATTGAATTAAAGATATAAACACAAGAACAATAAACTTCAGAAAAATCGCATTTTCAAAAAGGTGTGAGTATTGAGACAACGATTATTTTTAAAATAACTAATGAATGTTTAAAAAAATTCAAATAGCATTATTAATATTTGTTTGAAAATAAAGTATCTTTAATTATTATTAAAAATCTTCATATAAACATTATGAATAAAATGCATCAGAGGCCCCTTTCGTCTTTCTACTGAAATATAATACCTTTATTGAGGAAGGATTTATAGTAGCGTTTATGCTGTGCAAAGAAAAAACAAGTACACGGAATGAGTTAAGACTTTATGTATCATGCTTTTTTTTATGTAATTATTTTTCAGCTTATTTGACAACCTCTTATCATGATTGATAACTTTTCAATATGAAATTCAAACAGCAATTTTTAACATAATCATTAATTTTCGTGCACATGCTCCTTATAGTATACTCTGTCTTACTCTAATATTACTCATGGTTGTTATTCTGTTAGTAAAGATTACTATTTTAGATGAACCAGATTATTTTAAAAGAAACTGATAATCCACCAATCCATGTGGCGAGCAACAACATGTGCCGAGTCAGATCACTTATTATAACTAAGAACTTTGTACGACTAAGAACATCGCTACTTATTTTCTTCTGATCAGCTGTCTATACTTATTGTCATGGCTTGTATGTGATTATATATAAAAAAAGGTGTGCTAGTATATAGATATCAATTAGTCATCAGCTTGCCCTGCTTTTTCCATATCAAATATTTAAAAAATATATGAGGAAATTTATTGACATTACAGACATAAATATTAAATAATTCAAACGTAACAATTGATTTAATATTGCGAATATCATAACAGCTCTGTTATTGGCTCTTACAATGGCTGCTTTGAAAAACACCATATATTTTTTACATCATGTGATGCACCGTGTAAAATTTCGACTCAACCAAAAATATGGGAAGATTTTTTAAACTGCCCTAATTTCTTTTAATAGCATTTGGGATATCTTGCGGTCAGTGTCAATTTCTCCCATTTGCTTGTTTAAAGCAGTATAAACTATAGTTGGTTGTTAGGTTCGCTGTTGTCACTTCTCAAATAGGAAGTATAACCATTGTTTTTTTTCTATATATATATATATATATATTCGGTGTATAAACACAAATAATAATTACAATAACCTGTATTCTTTACTTTGTCAATTGTACTTCTCCTGCCTTCATATACATATTACTATTTAAAATTGTGGTAAGGGTTACTTAAGTGCAGAGTACTTGAAAAGGCATCTTGCATTATGCAATAAAATCAAAAACGTTGATTCATTTTAACATTATAATTACGTGTGCTATTTTTATTGTATTCTATACTTGACATTCAATAACTTAATCTAAGAAATATAATAATTTATGAAGAAGAAAATTAAAAAAAAAATTGCAAAAATGTGGTAAGGGTTTTGAAAGATCAGACGGTTTAAGACGGCATATCAAATGCCACAAGTTAAAACGAACAGAATACATTTTTGTACAAAGCATTGAATGGCTTTAATTGTTTATTATTTTTCAACTCCTATGGAGAATAAGAGAAACTAACGATATGCTAAATTTTTCAATATTATCGAATCAATATTTTGGTACTGAGAGCTACTTTTTTTCTACCTTCATGTTATTTTATTGTACATTTTAAATTATTATGTTAATCTTAAAACATGTAGAAGGAAGAAATCGAAATGCAACTAAATTATTTATTTGTGTGCATGGACTTATAATAAAGTTTTGTGTGTGTGTATTGTGGAATCGGTTATAAAGTGCTGGGGGGATGCTGTGGGGGTGGTGAGGGGGAGGTGGAGAGGGAGCTGTGAGGAGCCGGGGGGAGCTAAAGGGGAGCAACGAGGAGCGGGGGGGAGCGGGGGGAGCTAATCCTAAAAAATGGGGTTATAAATCACGTAAAAATGAACGAAAAACTACGTGATCTGAGGGGAAGCCGTCGGGAGCCGGGGGGGAGCTAAGTGGTAGCAAGGGGTTAAGGGGGGGGCTATAACTCTTTTTTGTTCATACTACTATATAATATAGGAAGATATATACGCCACAGTCTGCAGTTCTTCCTCTCCTCGTTTCGAATTTTAAGAGGCCATGGTGAAAAATCCATTGTGACATTGCGGTTCTTGTGTAACGTAATCTCTTGCGATTCCCGCACTCACATTTTGCGCTTAGGCTCTGTGCGTGATCAGCAATGGTCAGTGTGACCTATTCTGACAGCAAGCATCTGCGCGATAGGTACACGGCACTGTTGTAGTTGTCAGAGAAATAGTGTGTTTACGACGCTTGAAGCGTCTTCTGCTCTTACCGCGAGGAAGGCTCCCTTGCCGTAGACCAACGTTTTTTATCTCCGTGTATATATTATTTTTCTGTCGTAGAGTAGTTTCTTTGAGCTTTATTTAAAGTTATTCATAAAAAAGCTACTAGATAGTCAATTCTTCTTCTTCTTCTTAACTTAACACCGCTTCAATGGCGTAAGTAGATTCGTCTGTAGTTAGATTAAATACTTTCCTAAAATCAGGAAATTAAAGTACAGGTTCCCTTCATAATTGCTCCGTTACCCTTTTAAATTTTTTTGTACGCGTGTCGGTCCATTTAAACTTTTCTCCTCTTTTAAAAAAATCAGATAGCGGTCTAGAAATTAATAAAAATCTTTTATAAATTTCCGATGATATTCAATTGATACCACAAATTGTCTTATATTTTTTACTGTCTTGGGGACAGAAAATTTTTTGATGGCCTGTATCTTGTAAGGGTCAGGTCTCATCCCTTGTTGGCTCACAGTGTCTCCAAGGAATATTACTTCTTTTCTTAAGAATTGGACCTTGTGTGGTTAGAGAAAAATTCTTGCTCTTTTTTGTATCTATCGAAAAGCTATCTTATTTTTCTATCATTATCCACTTAATTTTTAGCATACATTTCGATAGCATATAAATTTACTAGCATTTCAACATTTATTTGTCCTTTTAGTATTCAGTCCATTAATCGTTGAAACGTTGCGGGTGCATTTTTCAAACCTTTTAATATAGGACAGAATTGTTAATATACTTGAAGTGTAGTAAATGCAGTTTTAAATTTATCACACTTAGCCATAGAAATTAGTTGAAATCCGCTTTTAAAGGGTATGCATCTCCGATAGTTTTTTTTATTAAGGATTCTCAAGTCAATAACTATCATCCATCTTGGATTCCTTCGACTCTCTAGCATTTTCGGGACCATTCAAAAAGGTAAATTGTATGGTGATGACAAAGGCTTAATTATTCCATCATCTAATTTTTTCGTCACATGTTTCTCTAAAACTTTGATGTGCATTGGTAAATGACGATATTGTTTGGTGTTAATTAGAATGTAGTTTTCGGTTAGAATTTCGTGTGCAACTGAATTAGTACAGGATAATGAATGTCCTGGCAATAAGATCATATCTCGATATACAGTAATCAATTGATAAATTCTATCTCGTTTTTCTAGGTTTAAATGGCCCGTACGAACTAGTTTCTTCAGTTCTTTTACCCTTTTTAATTATTCTCAAGTGCAGGTCTTTCATATTTACTATTTGTGTCGGGATCGGATTCAAGGGTTATACATTTAAAGGGTATTATTTCCTTCCGTTGAACTTCGATAGTAAAATCCTAATCTTTGGCGTTAATAGCAACTACATTATACTGGCTTTTTTCATTTCTTATTATTCCTCTCCCTTAATACTCGTCATCATGTCTAACATTTATACGTGGCCAATAACCTTCACTTAAATCAGTAGTGATTTAAATAATTTATACGACTTGACGTATTCTGGCTTTAATCGTATGTCTAAATAAGTTATTATTATGTTGTTACATGTTTGGATTATCTTGTTCCAAATTAGGAAGGCTTTAAAACGTTTCTATATTATTACATTGTGATATATTTACTGATATACCATGTTGATCTTGTTTGAAAATCTTTGTATTTTTAATATGAAAAACCATTTTAGAATTATTTTCTTTTTCACTCAAAACTTATTGGTTATATTTGTCTTGGAACTGTTGATCGGCTTGTATGTCCCTAAATTTTTCATATCTATACATCTGATTTTTCCTGTGGGCCTGTAATGTATTTATTATATAATTTTTGTCCGGTTTTTTTTTTTTGCAACACCCCAAAATGTTAGTTGAATCAAAAGTAGTAGCCAAAATTTGATTTTCTTAAACCTGTTTTTTAAGCTATATTGCGTGCTGTTTTTCGCCTTCTTTTTCGCATAGTACTGTTTCTTCAGGTAATTTAAATAATGGTGTGGGATTCATTACATCATTATCTAACACTATCGCATCATGATAGTATAATAACATAACACGTTGTTCTTCACAAAAATTTCGACCTAATATTTAGATCGCTTATTACATAGTTATGTGTGCTATTCCTATAGTTTAAACTGTATGAGTCGTTATTCCTATTATATTTATTATATTGCTTGATTCCACTATCAATTCTTGGTCTAATTAGCTTACTTTTACTAAATTTATCGCAGCACCGTTATCAACCATAAAAGTAATGAATAGATATATACTCTCCTGTAAGAATAATTTTATACTTACAAGCTCCTCTTCTATTTTAACTCCCTGAAATGTCCTTATATGGACGGTCTCTATTTTGTCGCAATACTTATGACTTGCACCATGGTGCTTGGAGTTTGATTTCGATTGTAACGCTGAGGGCTTATCTCCGAACGACATTGGGGGTTCGCCGCCTGCAAGTTTAAAAAGCGTATTAGGCAGTTGTCTTTCGAGTGATTATGAATATAAAAACTATGTCCTTTATAATAAGAATTTAAATATTGGCATTTATAATTTTTGCGGTTACTATTTCTAGGATACCTGGTAAAATTTTGGTTTCTGACTCGATATGATTGATTATTTCTAGAATTAAAATTTGAGTTTCGTTGAGAATAATAGCTATTTTGAATTTTATAATCATAATCATTGTAATTATTTCGAAAAGTATTAGTATCGCTTGATTAATTTCCGTAATATCGATCCCTTCCATTATTTCCACCATTTCCTCAAAAATTTTGGCTATTACAATGATCATTAGGTCTTCTACCAGTATTATTGTTCAAATTACAAGTAAGGTAACTAGTAATTTGTCTTTCCTGGTAAAGTCACTCCGTGGTAACCCCTGGTATAGGGTATCCGGTATATTTTCGATTTTTTACGACCTTCAAGTCATAAGGCATGATCGAAAGCCTTTGCTCAAGTAGCTGATGCTTCTGCATATATTTATTGGCTTAAAATAGGTTCTAGCCCCTTTATAACATATCTAGGTCCATATTTTCAATAGGTGTTATTATATGCACGTTTCACATATTACCCTTGCTTTCTATGAGGCCTCCTTTACCACCGGTTAAGAGAAGATTTACATAATCATAATATTCTCCTAGAGACTGTCCTTACCTTTAGTTAAGCTTTTGTAGTTTTACTTAAAATAGACCACAGTTGCTTCTACTGCGTATCTTTCTTTTCATGCGTTATTAACGCTTTAAGACTATCAAAGTCTTGCCCACTAATGCTTATGCGAGCAGTTCCTCGCCAATGTTGTAGCACGGCTCTTTTATGTAACTCCCTTTGGTCATCTCTGACCCAACTTTCTCTGTTTCTAACATGCGAAACGTAATCTTTATTTAAATATTTTTCTTATCAAACATTGGGACCAACTTTACGGCATGTTGCAAGAAAAATCCCTTTATGCAACTCTAATAATGCCTCAGCTACTGTCTGATCTGCATCGTCCCCTACGTCTTCTTCGCTTACCATTTTGGAGCCCCTTTGCTTAAAATTATGCTACGTTTTCCAAGTGTTTGATTTAGAAACAATGTGAAAGAAAAAAACATTTCTCTTAGCGTCAAATGTGTGTATTAGAAAAATGTTTCATCCATAACTTCTCTGTGTAGAAAATGAAAAGGCGTAAAGTAAAATATTAATTATCAGAATTGTATTCGAAAATAACAATCATGCAAGCGACATGCTCCATATAATTAAATGTAAGTATGGATGTGTAAAATATTTTTTCTCTCGTTTTATATATCGTTCTCTCTCTCAAAATTATACTGTACATGTAATTTGTATTGTAATGCACAAGATATAAGGTAATGCTATAAGGTTATAAGTGTAGTTTTATGTAATAGAATAAGCTCTGGCGACGTGTGGATAATACAAGTGGTCTCAGTTCTTTGCCATCGAAAAGATAAGTCTACGTGTACTTAAGAGTATGAAAGTCACAAACTATTAGAGCTTACTGTATACAACAGCTCTTCTCTTAAAACTAATTTTTCTATATGGCATGGCGTCAGGAGAAAAAACTGTAATCTTCCAATGGTCAAGTGTGCACTATAAGCTATGCAACTTGAGACTGTCTCTGCTTCAAGTCACGTCATAGAGCACACCTGCCCGGAATTCCCCCATATGCTTTCATGTGCGTGCTATACTTATATTCATTCATAAGCATCAACTACATGGACTAGTATACAGTATTCATAGCCTGGTCTAAAATTATCTGCTATTTAATTGGCTATAAATTATAGCTGTAATTACAGCTTTTATCATGGGTTTCATAGCTATAAATACATGTCAGAAATAGCTATAAAAAACAGGTGTTAATAGCTATATTCATACATAAGACAGTGAGCTCTAATTTTATACATAAAAATAGTTTCTAATATCTGTTTTTTATAGCTGTTCCTGACACATATTTATAGCTATATGACACATGATTATAGCTGTAATTACAGCAATAATTTATAGCTAATCAAATAGCTGATAATTTTAGCCCGAAAGCACTTATTGTTGGTATGTAAATGATGTTTGATGAGTTGTGGGTCGTCGAGTCGATGAACGTATACCATGTAGGTACTATTATATATTCACAATAATCGGCACAAACAGGACTCACACGTATATCAATGTAAATGCATTTGGGCAACTCCTTATGTGTGCGCTATGTCAGTGTATATGCTACTATTCTTTTCAAAGTATACCGCCCTCATGCAATAACGACAATTATTGGCATATATTTATGTATTCATGAGTAGTTGTAGATGTTTATTGTGGCACAGGAAGCGAATAGTACTTACCCATAACATTTGGTGTAATATGCTGACGATTCTATAAGTGTGTGATGTATGTATAATATACATTGTTAAATACTCCTACATTAGTAAATTAATAAACGCATACATAAATATATTTGGGAATTAGTATTCAAATCTTATGTGAATTCTATGAATATAATAAATTAACGTGGATTTTATTCTTAACTAAGTAGTAGTGTAAGTCCATTTTCCTAGACTTTTGCACGTTTACGTACTGCTTTGCGCTCTCTTATGTGGTTGAAGCAATTTCACGTGCGAGGCATGCTTGAATATACAGTGTGTACGGCGTAACTTATAGAGAATAAAATGTTGTGTTATGTTTATAGTATAAATATACAAAGGTTTAGGCAGCTAGAGACTCCATCCACGCTCTACTATTAATTTTTGGTAGATCATTTGTTAATATTGAACTTTATTTAATTAAAGATGTGAACAAGCCTCACGTTTTCATACGGGCTGTGGAGCCAGCAGTTGTTCAGCCCTTGTCTAATTATTGAGAGAGAGGGACAGAGAGCAAAAGAGAGCATCAGAATTAAATGTATATATATACATATTGAACTTTAAATACCTTGTTACTGATTCTTTTTCTTAATTTGCTTATTATAACTGTTTACATTCACTGTACTTCTTTTTTGTGAATAATTACTATTTATGATATTAACCGTTAGCTAGTAAGTCTTACAGTAGTCCAAGATAAGGTCAATTGTTATATCTAAATGAGTTTAACAATCTACTCTAGTAACTGTTTGCTTAACTAATTAATCCATACTCGATTAATCCATACTCGATAAGCCGTGGTGAGCTACTAAACCAAAACGTCGCGCAGAGGCAATGTATATTATAAGGCTCTGCCGGAAATTTTGGTTTCACAACTATGCGGTAAAGATAAGCGAGGAGTTGCATTTCCCCAATAAGCAATAAGTGCTGACCAGATGTTTTGGACTTTGTACTTGTTTTGGTTGTATTTCGATACTAAATTCAAATCACAACAAGTCACGAAGTACTTAGTCAGCATTGTTTAGGGACGACTTTGATTTCCAAGTAAAACTCTCAATATAATATTTCTATTTAAGTACTGTATTATTTCTTAATTATTAGTATAACATTTCATCTTTAAATTAGGGACTCAAAGTGGCACTTATCATAATCTAAATATTATTGATTTTTAAAATTTTACGAAGAGTGTGACTACCTCTTGTATAAAAAGGAAGAACAATACCAGGTTTGGGAACTAAATGTGGATACGAAGTTTTGTTATTCGAGTGTTTCCTTTAGTGTAATATTCCAAGCCGATGTTTAATGATCACGTCTATAAACGATGTCAGATACCAATTTTTCACAAGCAACGATAGAAAATAATCTGTATTTCTTAATTTTGAGCATGGTTTGTACAAATTTAATCATTAATTAAATTATCTCAAGATTATTCAGATTTTCACGTGTTTGGAATAATAAGTAAAGGATTTATTAGTATTCTGTCTGTACTACTTGGCTTTATATATTAATCTAACAAGCAGACATTATGTTTTTGCATAATAATCATCAGGTCCAAGCAAGAAAGTAATTGTTCCAATTCAAGTTCCTTAAAAAAATGTAAATAAGGATTAAAACGGCTTTATGCATCTATAACTAGTTAAACATCCGTCGTTTTGACCATGGCGAACACATCATTAACGTACTCCTTGTAAAAAAGAACAGAATCATGTAAATTAGGTACAATTTTAGTCTCTAGCTGCTCAAGAACCGATTTCGGAAAGAAAGGGCTGAAAAGATCACCCATTGGGCATCTAATAGTTATTTTATAGAGTTTCGGATTAAATGTAAACTCGGTAAAGTTCAGGTGGCTCATCACCCCTGTACAGCACATACTTTAAATATTTCATCATGAATGTTTACTGAATGTTTTGAAAAGTGTCCCTTAATCTGACAATAATATAGCTAGTGCTAGGTATGATGCGATTATTTTCATAAAATTTTGTTGTTAAATTCTTGGCATGCCAAAACTTAAAAAAAAATTCAATAAATTACCTTAATCTTTTTCAATTTACATTGGATTTTTTAGGTTCATTCTCTTTTATAAGCGAATCCATTGGCAGTGACAACGGGAAAAATTGCAAAAACTTGGATGAGTTTTCCAGAAAATTTAGATGTTTGTAGAGAAATACGAAAAATAAGTGAACAATTGAATTTTCTGAAAAACTCATTCAACTTTTTGCAAATTTTTCCGTGGAAACTCCCAATGAATTTGCTTAAGAAAGAAAATAAACCCAAAAAATTCAAAATCAGATGTAGATTTAAAAGATTAAGGTGATATACTGAAATTTTATTAAGCTTCGGTATGCGAAGCATAACACAACAAAATTTTATGAAAAAAATTGCATCATACTTAGCACCAGCTATAATATTGTCAGGTAAAGGTACACTTTTCAAATCATTAAGTAAATATTTATGATAAAATATACAAAATATATGCTATACAGGGGTAATGAGCCACCTGAAGGGTAATATCAATACCATCCAGAATCTCTCTTTCTGTCATCAAACCCTTATCTTGAAGGAGGGACCATTTGTCACGTATTTCCCTTAGAATCAACTCGAGAGGTAGGCTGGTATACAGAGAAATGACATTAAGAGAGACTAAAGAGTATTTGGATGGGATCTTAAGACAATTAAGATGCTTATTTAATTCATATGAATTTTTTTACGAGAACCGAGACTGAAAAACTATTTTCTCAATTGATAACATAATCTGCTTCTCAATGATGTAAGTATGACTATTATTAGAAAAAAGGCTTAGTCAAGCAGGATTCTCTGAATTAACAATTTTGATAAGACTATATACTTGTGGATGGTGGGTTTTCTTAGTAAGAAATCAATACTGTAAGTGAATTTACGAAAATAAAAAAAAACCCCTAGTTTCCCATAATTTGAAAAACTTCTTTGTAAAATTCTTAAGTTTAGACGTACGGTCTTCAACTAACTCTTGGCACTGATATATGTTATTTATTAAAAGTTAAACCCTATTGATATAGTCACAAAATTTCATCACAGCTGTAGCGTTACCTTTGTCGGCATGAGTAATAAACAATTATTTATTACTTTAAAGAAAGGTTTTTCTAAGCCGTACATTATTAGCATTAACTTTGTCAACGTATGAATTCTTAGGTGTGATTTAAGAAAGTTTTGCTGGTGCTATAGTCATTCCTGTTTTTATATTATCAGCTACTTTTAGATCTGATTTGTTATTCGTGAGTGAACATTCTACTGCTTTCAAAGTCCCAAAGACTGTTCTTTTAACCAAATCGGATGAAAAACAAAGTTGTCACCGATTGATAAGATAAACGTAACAAAATCCGGCTACTCTATTTTAAAAAAACTTCCTAACTGAAGTATTGACTTTGGAACTTTGATATCCCTTTAGTCTCGGAATATCGTAACTTTATAATCATATTTGTCTAAGGAAGTTAATAAAATAGCTATTTTTGCTATCTTCCAACATTACAATAATTCCATTAAATTTTTCATACATTATTGTAGTACTATTAAATTGTCTATGCAATCATTTATTATTTTAGTCGTAGGGTCATTGTTCTTAAAATAAGCAAAGTGTATAACATTATTCACAAATGTAATTTCATATAAGAAAGAAGTCAAATTGAGGGTGAAACGTTTATTTTCTTCAAGCAATAATGCTGAATCGTTTTTCGAAATTAGTTATATTATTAGGAAACATATAACTATGTCAACATCTGAGTAAAAAATTCCTAAGTGTTAATTTAATTTTATGGTATGTACACAATTGTATACAAGACAGATAATAAATTCTTATCTATAATTTGTAAAGAAAAAGGAAAAATACCAAAACACAGCTAGCACTCTATTGTATATAGTATTAAGGGTGAAATTTAAGATGTACTTAAAGTAGGCCAGACTTTGGAGCCATAGAAGTTTGAAGAAAGAAGCATGTTTAACTTTACGCGTCTGGGTCTAAATAATCAGTATCTACTTGACACACACAGAACGAGGGACATATTTTTTTTACCAATCAAAATAATATAAAAATTGTAGAATAAATTGTGGTCGGATTTTAATAGGAATTGCTCGAGTTATTACACGTTTTTTCGCGTACTGATAATATCAATAAAAAACTGACCTAAGCAACATAACTGGTATTTATTTAACTTTTATGAGCAAAATTGAAAAATATATGGTTTTATATTTAAAATGATAAATAATCAAATGATTGTATTGCTTCTTGGTTTTTACCAATTTGCATTCTTCATACATCGCTGTAGGCTCATTTTTCTACATGTCTATGTTCTTTGGTTGTTACACTTACCTTAACTTTTGTTTGTGACGCTCACCCTTATTTTTGCTTGAGACTCTCCCCTTCTTGGTTGCCAGTTTCTTACGTAGGACTTAGCCCTGTAAGCTAAGTTGTCCTTCCTCTTAATGATGGCAATTAATTTTACTGTCATAATGAATTTAGTTTACTTATCGTTTCTGTACTGATGTGTGGATAATCTATTTCGTCTGGTGTGTGCTTGCGGTACTTCCGGGTATAATGATAACTTTTTATTTTGTCTCAACTGTTTATTCATTGTTAACATAATTTTCAATCTGTTGTTATTGTAATTTATTTTATATAATCTTGTATAGGTCCTAAAGAGGTAGCCACGTGTATCGAAAAATTTACCAGGATAAAATGTTTGCCTACACAGCAGTATGCAGTAGTGTACAGTACATTAAGCATACTTATACGAACGTGCTTCACTACCTTAGATCAGTGATTCCAGAGACCCAAGACTATTCTACTATATATAGTTATAGAGTCATCAGGCGGAGAGCAGGCGACTATATCTATATATAGCAGAAATGTCTTGGGTCTCTGGCATCACTGCCTCAGATAGGGGCTTATAACTTAAATCAGAAAGGAGAAGCCAAACTCTTAAGTCGGAACAGAGAGCAGAGAAAAAAAGAAAAGATTTGGGACTCGCCACCTCAAAACTACATCGATTTCTTCGGCTCTTCCCGCAGTCTCAAGTAATAATAAAGCAAAGATAATAGTCCTCACTGTGTACTTATTTTTTGTCTAACCAACCGATTCTAAACCCACGTAACATAAAAATTTTGGTGTCAAAAGCGGAGTCGGTTCGGAAGTACACACAGCGTAGTAGTGCCAGACAAAAAGTAGGTGCGAGAATGAACAAATTTTTTTTTAACTTAGTGACGAAAGAAGAAAGATAGGTCAGAGATGTAAAGTAAAAAGGATAATGCAAAGCCAAGCCAGCGAGAGACGTTGAGTGCAACAGAGAGACATACAGCACTTTAGAGCGGACTCCAACGCCTGTTACGAGAAAAAAAAAAAAAATCTTAAGGAGATTAAGATACAGATCTAGAGAAGACTGGTGAAAAATGCGTACTGGTGCAGCCTTATTAGCAAAATCGATAGCTTCAACCTGATAAGTACATTAAAATACAGAAATCTTTTTTATACATAAAGATAAATATTTCACGACCCCTGGGTTAAGCGAAGATCCCCTTTTTTATATAATTTATGTTTACATAAATGGCATGATTCGCACAATATTATTACGTAGATACAATATATTTAAATGAGCTGGATACTTACCATGCCGATACACAACATCAATCTACTTTACCTACACATAATAGAATAAATCAAATACAGACGTGCTCACAACAGACTGCATTGTATACAATAGGCCACTTTGCTATAAATGTGCCAATATTTGACGATGATCAAGTCAAACTTTATTTTTTTGAACAAATGACAAGAACTGTAGCTTGGAAAGTGGAAACGCTTTTTTAAAACTTTTGAATTAAAACGTTAGCTAACAGGCTTAAAGGCAGAGCAGCCAAGTTTATACCACATCTAGTACAATTAACGTCAAATAAGGAAATCTTAAGGGAATTAAAAAACAGGTACGTGAGCATCAGTAATGCCACCACACCTTGAAGACAACCAAGAACGATTACTGCGATCTTACTGCGATAGCGTTCAAGTGCTACATAATAGAATAACAACACTTTATGACTTAGGCCCGACTTGTTCTTCTACACAAAAGTTTACATTAAAAAAGAGCACCAAAAAAAGCGATAAAACAATTTTGCCATGGACTACGGACCCTATATAACCACCATGTAACATGCCTCAGTCCTGGAACATTACACGAAGAATTAGTACTGGTGCTAGATATAAAAAGAGAATTTTCCTTGTGCTACACTGCTCCGGGGGACAATATACCTACATAGGCGTAACCAAAGTAAGACCACAAGACAAAAAAATACTAATATGTAATTACAACCAGATAAAGATAACGGATTCACTGGAAAAGGGCGCAAGCGATAACTACAAGTCAAAACCTATACAGAGACGAACAAGACAATCTTCCAACGCAACTGCTAGTAAACCCTTAAAATGTAAATACTTAAGATACTGAAAATGCTCGAGCCTCTTAAGATAAAAAGAAAAGACAGAAAAAATATTTCGCGTTTGTAAGCACAGAAATCATAATGCAAACAATTGTCGCACGTTCGTGAGAGACGCCAAAAAAAGAAAAAAATCATAGTAAAATGCAATCACACTACAGGTGCAAGCGGACTTTTCACAGGGGAGGTAATTTTAACAATGCCCAAAATAATTACAATAGAATCAATAATACATACCCGCAAAACGGCAACAACCCTAACGACAGCTACAACAGAAAGAATTACAGCACCTAATACGGTAACAATAGAACTAAGCGAATCGGGCAAAGCTTTCATAGCTAGAATATATATAAAACAATACCTAGTACAATTAAAAATATGATAATGGAAATTATGATGGTAGAAAATATAGTTATAAAATGAGGGGCCACTGGATAATACGCCTCACTTACCTAACAATAAGACACACAGCTTACACCCCGATAATTTATACTCTCAAGACGCTCTCCACAGCCACAGGCATTGACCGTGACTCATCAGTAAGCAAAGATATAAACAAGACGCCCGCAAAAGAAGCAGAGCCGAAGTGCAGAAAACGGGAATCATCCTAAAAACATTTTAGTTAGGCACATCTCACGAATAAAGTAGACACGAGTGAAAAAGAGAAGCATAAAATGATATGGCTATTGCATAACATATGAAATGTACAAAACAAGCTGCGAACAAAACCTACTAAGATACAGCTAACTGCAAGTGCACGAAATGACGATAATTGTAATTTTCCCGAAATTTTACTATCAACCCAAAGCTCTAGATTAGAAAATAATACGACCAACAAAAGCGTTAACAAATCACTTAAGGAAATATAAATAAATATATTAAGTGCAAGTCTGACACCAGCTTTAGTATGCCTAAAAAGCCCACAATTTTTAAATACAAGCGTGACATTTTACGCAGATACGGGTGCAGAAATATCTATGATAATAATAAATAGCCGCTAAAGGGACTCATATAATAATTTTAACAAGCAAGTACTTATAACTGGCGTGACATACTAAACACGGTTCACATTAGAAACAGTATAGGTACCCTTAAACAGGATAATATTTACTCTGCACGTAGTGACTGAAGGATTCTTGATACAAGTAAAAGGATTGATTGTATAAGACCTATTTAAAAAATGTTATGGCCACATATGCGCTGAAGAATATATTCTAATACTTAAGGGCATCCAGATACGTTCAAAGAAGCCATTTAACTTCAAAATTCTTGCGAAGCCGAGAAATGTATTTTTGTGGGCGTACTAAAAAAATTTATTAATATACGAAAAAATGGGGACCTCGGCATAAATCAGAGAAAGGCATTTTATTGGGCAACTTTATTGCAAACAACGATAACGGTGAAGTGTACGCCAAATGCTTCAATAGTATACATAGACCTATAAAAATAGTCGTACCTAACGTAGACTTCTTGAAATGTGAGATTATTTGCAGGACAGAGCCATACAGCGTCTATAAATACAAAAAAACAGGTCTGCAGGAAGCGATGATAAGAATATTCCGGGCAATTAATATTAGTAAAAAACTAATTGAAAATAAAAAAGCCAATTAAAATAAGAACAAATATGTTGTAATCAATAAAGGGCAAATGGAATCTACCCCTTAAGTGTTCGGCGTCGATGCAGAACCTTTAAGAGCAACTAGCGGTCTAAAACTAAAGATACCCACAACGATAGACTAATACAAAAAATCAAGTATCTAATGGAACAGTTGAATAAAAAGTTGGAAAAATCAGCAGATTAGGGCATGATTGAATCATCAATGTTGCCGTATAGTTCTAAAACATAGATAGTACCTAAGTAGGCGGGCCCAAACGGGAAGTAGAGATGGAGATTGGTAACGGTCTTGAGACTGTTCAACGAAATTACAGTCAGTTTATGTCGCCTACTACTATTCCAAAGTGAAATTCTAAACCATCATACTATACTATTCACTATATAACTTTAGTGGATCTAAACATGCGATTTTTTCAAACATAACTAGATGAAAAAGATGCTCATAAAAATCATTTTCCGGACAAGATTGACACTATGAATACTAACTTATGCCGAAGAGCTGCACTAATGTACCAAATACATTTGTACGTGCAGTAGCACTAGCACTAGCAAGCATACAATGACATGAAATAAAAGTATACATGGAGGACATAATGCTGCTTGCAGCAACATTAAAAGTGTACAGAAAGACGATTTAAAAGATTAATTTAACGTTTCGAAGATAGCTAACAACAGTACCAAAAAAATGTCAGTTACTCAAAAAAGAAGCGAAAGTATTAGGCCACATAGTCAGCAATGGACAAATAAAAAAAACTCCAATAAAATTAGGTCTGTAAAAAACTATCCAAGATCAACAAACAACAGGATATTGAACAATTTTAAGGTCTCGCGGGATATTTTCGTCATTTCATTGAAAATTACGCAAAAGTAGCACAACCAATTTTGAAATTCTAACAAAACGGCACGGAATTTGAGTGGCAGAAACCTTGACTAGAAACGTTCGATACTATCGCTAACGCTCTGTACAGTCAGCCCGTACTCCTATAACCGCACATAAATAAGCCATTTATAGTTACAACGAATTCATCAGACTACGCGATTAGCATAATATGTAGTTAAGGAAAAATAGGCGAAGATCACCATTGCAAATATCCATCCCGCTGCTTAAAAGATAGCGAACTTCGGCACCTAACGTACGATAAGGACCGCTTGATATAGTCTATGCTAAAAACCAGCTTAGACCATAGTTATACGGGCGGAAATTTAGAGTTAATACCAACCACAAGCCTCTAAAACATTTCCACACATCGAAAAAATCGGACCTGCAATTCCAAAGACTAGAGGCAGAACTACGTGGCTACAAATTTAACGTTGTCTATAGACCAGGAAGAATTATTAGAGCACCTGAAGCATTGTTGCCAAATCCGATCCTGAGAAAAGAAGAGAAAAACCCCGAATCACCGCACATAGAGTTATACGAACTCGCAGAGGAACAGGAAAAAGAGTGATTTAGTGACACGCACGCTCCACCAGCGAGGATGTAATAGATTCACACAAGACCAGAGAATAATATAATAGGAAAAAACAGGAAAGCTAAAATAGACGTTTCTGACTTAGACACGTTGGACATCAAGGTAAAGAAAAAGAAATACCAGGAAAATAGCAACTTAAGTGAATATATGCCAGGCAACAACAGTGACGCGGACTCTGAGTCGGCATGGCCGGTGACAGAGTTACAAAGAAATTAAATACTAAAAGTACGCAAAGCAATAAAACAAAAGATCGACCACGTAATATCTCAACACAAACTGCAAATGAAAAAAAGAATAAGATACCACAGCCAATTGCAGGAGCGACAGTGATAAAGAAATTCTATCGCAAATACCAACAAATGAAAAACTTGCATTCATGCGGAAAATGAAAAATCTGCAAAAAGTAGTGAAAATCACAAGTATACCTTTCGTCAAAAGGGACCAAACACAAAATTTTCATCGCAACACTTGTAAACGCCAGATAGATACACTACATAGAAATTCCACAGAAATTTGAAATACACCTTAATTTAAATATAAGGCGAAGGAAATAATATTAACCAACTGGAACCCACCATCTGGCGAAGACAAGGTGCCAAACAATAATCATGGCAAAATAATGCACTGGAGATGGCAGCTAGTTGAAGCAAACTTACCGGCGGAAGCGGACAAAAGAGCGACTGAACGAAAGGAAAGCGGGATCCGAGAATAAATTTGTGTGGGAAAGCAAGCCAAAGGGGATCAACGAGAAAACAAAACTTAGATAAGACAACATGCGCAAGATAAAGACGAAACTTTGAGAGAAGAGAGACAACGATCAGAGATGTCGAGTACAAGTGCCGCCGAACGGGGTCGATTACGAATGAATCGTTACGCATGGAGCAAATCGTTTAACACAATAACATACAACGAGAAAAAAGATGCACACAATATATCACAAGGCGTACAGACATGACAATGCCTCAAAAAAAGCTCGGTTCTGAAGGACAAAATAGGCGCGATACTTGATGACTCAATTATTACTTTTGAGACGAAGGTTCGGCCGAACATAAAAAGCCGAGATTTTAAGGAAAAGGTAGGGGTTAGAAATAATAAATAGGATACTGATAGTACCACAGATAGACAAAGAAACAGACATCTGGAAAATACAGTCAATGACCCACAGTCAACTAATCAGTCCAATAAGGAGACCAACATAGGTACCGACGTTGATCAAAATGCTGATAATATTAGACCAAGAACAAAATTGATGGGAAGTCACAAACAAATAACAAAAGACCCAGCGCAGAATTAATAGGATAAGAAAGATTTTGAGATTTCAAAATGCAGACTCTAGTGCACGGAACCAAAGAAAATTGTTTTTCTAACGGACTTACCTTACGACAGAAGTTGTCTTTTCGATTGCTCAATCCTTCTTTGCGACTTCACACTCTTAACGACGAAACTAAGAAGCACCCTTTGCAAATTAAAATAGCTGCACAAAAAAATCAACCTAAGAAAAACAGAAGACATCCTCTAAAGCGATAATGACCTTCGCGACGGAAAATGTGCTTTTATACATGCCTTAGAGTATAAAAAATATATGCAGTCATTTTCAAGTGACTTCGGATAATATTGCTTATTAGCATGTTATGGGAAAAAGCAGATATTTTATAGATATTTATCTAGAAAATTAACACTACCAAGCCCTAATAAAGAAAAACCATAATAAACGGATAAGGCCTTACTACAGCGCAAGCTCAGAGGTGGAGCCGAAAAAGCACCCATCAAGATGTAAAGAATCAGGACAAAATTCGGATGATAAGAAAAGTTATAAGGTAAAAAAGAATAATCAAACTTGCCTGGAAAGCGACACTGGGAAGAAAACATATCAGGAACGCAGGTTACCTGATCCTAAACCACCACTGGAGATTGTATCGGAACACAACTCGCAGGGCTTGTCCGATCTATCGCCGGAGAGTGACAGAGCAAGTCAATGGCCAAAGTAAGGCTCTCGTAGATTAGGAAACCGAAGCTGAAAGTGACATCAGAAATGACATATTCGATTTAAGCACTCTAGCAGAATACAGAGTGTGCCGAACAAGGCTATCTCAGAAAATATCACTATGGGCACCTAAAAAAGATGAGGACCAGCCACTATGAGGTCATAAGAGAATACCACAAATCTGCACTTTATAAACACAGAGATATAGAAAAAACTGACACTAGGACTGCACATGATTTATAATAGAGAATTATGCAACCGGACGTAAAGCGATTCGGACTTGGGTGTAAATCTTGTCTGACCAAGAAACTTCTTCAGGTAAAAACAAAACAAGCAATATTAATCACAGATACACCGAGTAGGCCCTTAAATAAACATCCATCGATCTCTACGGACCTGTAAATAAATCCTTGGACAACGAAAACACTCAAATAATATTTATTTAAGACTCATTAACAAAATATATCGTTCTCGCTCTAGTGAAGAGAGCAACAGCCAATGCGACAGTAAGAGTGCCAACTGACAAATTCTTAGTATATTTCGGCGCTCCAGAGAAATTCTTATCTGATCAAGGAATCAATTTCATGAAAAAAACCATGGACTACTGCACACTAACCCTAAATTGATGGCGCAATAGGGCACATGCACAATGACTTCGCAAAATATTTAAAGTCATACCTCGATAAAGCTAAAAAAAGGACAAGTTACTACCACTGTGTATGCTTGCACACAATACCTTAGAACATAAGAGTACATGATACATTTGTTACGAAATACTTTCCGCAATATAAGCTCGCATACTATCGACCATTATGCGCCAACAATATAATCCAACGTATTACAAGTATTTCGAACAATCTGCTGTGTCTTTACCGGAAATAAGCACTGTAGCAGCCATAAGACAGACAAAAACTGTATTCCGTTCCAAATTCTATTACGATGGATAACTGAATACTAAGTTTTTGGGGCCACAATATGGGGGGCCTTGCAAAATCTTGGAAATTGATTATAAAATCCAGAGCGTACAGCTACAGAAAGGCGAATAAATTAGAGTTTTCTATGCGGATAAAGTAAAAAGGATCTTAATCTCAAGGTGCCTATACCAAATACAAAATAAATAGCATTAACGGAATTATTTCAAATAAACAGTCAAAAGAATAGATCAGGAAATAGTCCATTATGAAGAATTTTTTTTGCGGCTCCCAGATGCACGACAAAAAGAAACATATTTAGCATTTGTGATATTCAATATTTATCATAAAAAAATAGGTAAATGATATAAAAGTGAAAACATTACAGTAGATGGAAAACATTAACAAATTAGTGACAATATAAATGTTAAAAAAAGAATCCAAAGTTTCTGTATCTAATATTATTCTGAATAAGGTGCATCGCGAAAATAAAGGGAGAGAGAAAGTTTATACAATTTTGATAAACAGCACAATGGCCGTACACTTAGCATGCGAAACAGTTACATAAATAAACAATCAATAAGCTTATATTTAGCGACCTTTCAACCATTTTCTTAGTTTGCATGATCACCTTTTACATAAAATAATAGCAATAATTTAAAGCATTAAATAAAAAAAAATGTGGAAAGACACAATGATAGGATGCAGAAAAATCTAATGATGTAGCCGCATTAAAAAAAAATGATAATAATTAAAAGATACATGCTTCTGCAATAAAAATAGTAGCATTTAAAAACGCTTTTACATTATGTAACTGAGCATAAAAAAAATATCAATTATAATCCTAAAAAAATGTGTAGTCGCAAAAAAGATAGAAAAAAATTGAAATAAGAAGAATGTAATGTATTAAAGATTTGATTTAACACAGATGTACTCGTAAGTAGAGATTTTAAAGAAAGTGTAGAAAGCGAAAATTTAGATTACGAGAGATTTTTCATCACTTAAAGTAACATTTGTTACTTTGATTATTAACGATATTGGCAAGTACAAATCATCTGATTAAACAGGCACTGAATATAGTTCTTTACTAAGCTTCCTTACAAAAAAGCTTAGCTACCCAAACTACCTTTACCCTCGTGAAAAAAAGTTAACGGGAACAATGGCAGGTTCATCAACGTTTAACCTAAAAACCGACAATCTACTTGCTCATATAGAAAAGAGTATGATCACATGTTAGTTTACTAGTACCAGATTAAATAGTTATTGAAAGAAAATAATAGCTATATGCACACAAAGAGAAAAAACACACCGTTGAAGGAAGTAATTGTTAAGTCTCATAGAAGCAGTTGAAACGTCCTAAAAAGATGCGCCTGTGTACAATCACGTGCGGCCCATATCCATATCAAGCATAAATCAGCAAACAACGGAAAATTATACCAGCCTTATGACCATAGCAGCAGTCTTCATCGTCACTGAATAACAAAATCGACATGGCAGAAAAAACGTGCCTTGATAAAAAGAAGAAAACCGTTATTAACTCGCCAATTGATGATAAAAATCATCGATAATACCCTAAAATACCTTCAAACAAAAGTTTTTGTCCACAGAAGAAAATAGTAGAAGACAGATTTTCTCAATACTAAAACTTTTACGGCAAATACAAAAAAAATGCAACTCACCTATCCCCTGAAAAAAAGCCTCTTCCAAAGCCCACTCAGACTTATACAAATTCATTTTCTTCCTATTTAAAAAAAAAAAGAGACCCAGTATGATTATAAGTGTCGTAAATAGACATCAGGCATGAAATAATCATTTACGATTACATAGATAAACAGTAAGTACATACGCAATCAACACATCCTCCAACATCTACTAAAACGTGAAATGTTAGTAGCGTTGTAGCAAATAAGACTCACTATAACTTCAATAATGGGATAGCATAGACAGTTTAAAAAAAGGAGTTATAATAAGGAAACAAAGGATTGTAATCAATATGGTTAAGCAATACCATACACAAGAGGAAATTCGAAATAATATTGCGTAGAAAGGAGATTAATTGAAAAAAGGAACACAGATATTGTTAGAATACCAGAATGCTGGGTGTGGAATACTCTAGCTACTTTACACGCAATCTCTTTCTTCTTACTAGCAACTATGGAAAAATCTCTTCTAATAGAGGCCTATTTACTATTATGTTCTAGATTATTTGCAGGTCATGGCCACCGAGGTAATAGCAGGACCCCCAATAAAATAGCAATCGGCAATAACATCGAGCAAGCTTTGATTGTCTTCCGGATACGCGGATATTAAACACCTGCACAGCGAGTTGGCAATATAATTTTTAAAATACAAGGCAATCAGACACAGAGAACCACAGCTCAACATCAACAAAACATAAGCGAAGCAATTAATTTTTTGAACGCAGTACAGCCTTACAACGAGATCCTCGACTACAATCACAATAATAATAATGATACTAATAAAAAAAATACTAATAAAATATCTAACATTATAACATTTTAACCTATGACTGCTTCATAGTACTAACAGAAAGAAAACCTAGTTATATAGGTCGGAGGAAGTAACACCCTAGCCATCGACATTCTTGACAGTAATTTGAATATATATACATTGTATTACCTAATGCATACACTTACCACGTATATTTTACTACATACATTATTTGAAAAAGGTTAGATATTGCTACACAACTATTAAGAAATCTAATCCTTTAATTTTTACATATATTGATCAATAATTGTTTTACATATAATAATAACCAAATTATAATTTTTTTTTACTTGAGAGTAAGCGTATAAATATAAGAAAATATGTCTTATGAACTATACTGTGATCCATTTGCATAATTAAAACGCATTGTGTACAAGTATCCCTGCCAATATGGTACTAAGCCCGCAATATGGAAGAAAGTAACAAAAAAAAAACCTAAAGAAAAAAACCCTATGTCAAAATTATGATGTAACCTTAGTATATAAAATGATTTTGCAAATTTAGAAAAAAAGTTATAAAAGAGGAAAAAGCGCGTACATAAACATAAAACATGTATTCACTACAAACACAGTGCAACTGGTCGTTAAGAGAAATAAGGATCGGCAGAAAAAGACTATATATTTGCTCCCTAGAGAAAAAAAAATACAACATAAACAAAAAAGCACAAAAATTGCTATAACATCTACGCCCAACAAACGGACAAATCGCCGTCGAAGACGAAATCGTCGCGGCCCACAGTGTGTCTTTTAAATTTTTTTTTTTCAACAATTCATAGCTCTTGACAGGAAATTCATATCGAGACGATTCTTTCTGAAAAATACGGGTGATCATCTACTTAATGTAGGAAAACTATAGCCAAAATCAGTGCTTTTTGTGCCAGGCTTTGAATTTATAACGTCAAAAATTTCGAATATTTGGTACTATGTAATGCTTATATGCAATGTTAAATTTTTTTTGGATGAAGCAAAATTAACTGTATGAAAAGAATCTATTAGTCTTACCCTTAAGAAGTCTTTTTTGACTTTTTAATCAAACACCGGCAGATATAACCTCAAAATAAGAAAAAACGAGCTGCCCCTGCTATCCAAGCATTTTTACAGCAATAATGGCTAAAGTATTTTTAACTATCTCATTATTATTAATAAGATTAAGTCTACAACACATATGTTGGCCAACTATGTGTTTAAACCTCCTCATATATCCTTAAAAAAATTAAAAATTTTCTGGTTTTTCGATAATTAAGCTCATTCAAACAACTTTTTGCCAAATCAGCTAACGTTGTAAAATATTTACTATTAGTTAACGTTTGGAACAACCTCGTAAGCCTTCTTTTAAATAACAAACATCCAACATAACGTTAAAATATTGTAAAACAAATCAACCTGCGTTACGTTAGCTACTGTACAATAGAATCAGCTAATGCAGTATTAACTGTTCAATTCTTATGGATTAATTTACATATGGAACACATAAACAACTTTAAGTTTAAATTTGCTGACATATCATTTAAATAATAAGTCAGTTGCTTTACGTCATCTTTTTACTTTGTAATAAAGCATACATTTATGCTTGCAAAGTTAAGTACTATACTTTTGTTATTTGTTATACGCTAATAACGTTTAGCAAACAACTAAAAGTCCATTTTGTCCAAAAAATCCTTCGAAGGAATAAAAAATTAGTCCATCGTGTTATTTTAGCTTGTTTAATATGATTAAGGGTAATAATTGTTTATTAATATAAAACAATAAAACTTTTGAAAACTTTTTTAATTAATATTTGCTTGAAAAAACACCGGCTGCAACGATGTAATACAACCAAAAATTTCAAATAATTTTTTTTAAACAAGCGTTACATATTATTCTAAATAATAAAATAAATAACTTCATGTTTATGTCAAAAGAGCAAAAAAAACGAGAAGACAGCTTTTAGGCATATGGTTGGAGTTTTCTCCTTATGATATTCACAAAATAATAATATATTAACATTATGTCATAAAAAAAGATAACTTTAAACTGAAGTATAAGAAAATTTGTTGTACAAAACTTTTTTTTGCAATATAAGGACTACAATACAGCTTACTTATTAGATTTTTTACTCGTTCTTGATGTAATATATAGATTTAAAAATTAAGAAAGTGTATAGTTTTCTAAAAAACAAAAAAATGGTTGGCTTATCAGTATCCCAATGACCTTATGATAATATAAATAGATT
The DNA here is from genome assembly GCA_030522625.1 of Copidosoma aretas. Lineage (NCBI taxonomy): Eukaryota > Metazoa > Arthropoda > Insecta > Hymenoptera > Encyrtidae > Copidosoma > Copidosoma aretas. Next base: position 12,596 of record JAPYYV010000115.1, on the reverse strand, counting down.
GATTCTTTAATGCCAACCTGGTAAATATTACATATTTGAGATCAATATACGGTATATAACAACTTTGTATCTAAACTATAATTAAAGTATATCAAGCTATATGTTTGTCCACGAAATTAAATATTTTGAAAATCAAATAAAAAATTTTTTACTTCAAAAACACCAAAAACTATTTTTCAGCATCAAAAATTGTTACACCAACCTTAATATGGTATACAATTATAATTTTTTTAAACCAATGTAGGATGTAAAAAAAACGTTTAAAGCCCCAGATTATCGAATTTACTCAAATGGTATCTTAAATATGACAGATTTAAGAAAAAAAGCTGTAGATTTTCTTCCATAGATAAAAAACCTACTAAAAAATTAAAGAAAATATTACAATGATTTAAAATGTGAAAAAAAGATGTTTATGTTCCATAATGTAAAGCTGTTTTGAGAATAAGATTATAAATTTCACCCGCAAAGTACAAAAAATATTGTTAAAATGTTTTCGAATCAAAAACTATTGAACAAATTATCACAAGTTATTACTGGAATTTATAAGTAATATATAAGGTAATACAACTATCTTGTAGCAAAAAAACTATTAAATTGTATATAAATATTGAATTATATTTTGAATATATAACTAGATTAATGAAATCAAATTTCAATTTTTTTACTTCAGAAATAGGAAAAACCACACTTTTAGCATCATAAATTGTTATAACAAACTTGATGGGGTATAAAATGTCAAATAATATTTATAACCTATTTAAGGATATAAAAAGATACATCTTAAGCTCTAGATAATTAAAATCATTTGTATGGTTTCTGAGATATGACTGATTCAAGAAAAAAAAACTACCTAACGTAAATAAAATTTTAAGTTCGAAATGAATCTGTTCGAATGTTTTATAAGATGCAACTCCTAAAGCAATTAAATATGAATTTTTACACACCGAAAAAAGCAAGAAACCGCTTTTTGGACATAATAAATCTTTATAACAACATTGATAAGGTATAAAACTTTATTAATCTTTTTTTCAAATATTACAAGCATACAAAAATTAAAGGCCTTGAATCATTGAAATTACTTGAAAGGATTTTGAGGCATAAGTGATTTTCCACAAAAAACTCAGTATTTCCTGTAAAAAACTACACAAAATATTTTATCATAAGGATTTAAAATGGTAAAGTCAATGTTACTATTTAGAATTAATATTATACTTTTTCACCCTTGAAGAAGTAAGACACCTATTTTTTGACCATAAAAACTGTTAAAAAAATCTTCTTAAGATATGAGACATGAATTTTTTTCCGCGCCGCAACAAGACTAAGACAACAAAAATTTCAAGCACAGAATCATTGAAACCTACCATTGGGTTCCGGAGATATGACTAATTACATACACACACACAAACACACACACATACACACACATCACATACACACAGGCAGACATTTTATAAAAATATTATGATTTTATTTTTAACGCTGTGTCAAATATTTTAAACATATTTCTAAAAAAAAAACATCTTTTTAACCAATACAAAGCATCCTTTATAAGGAAACAAAAGTATCATACAGTATATAATTTACAAGCAGATCTATAACATGTATGTGCAGACAAATTTTAAATAAAAAAATTATTTTTATTTTATTTTATCAATAATTAAGGGTTCTATTCTTGACTCGTATTAATTCAAGTCCGAAGAATTGAATCTAAAAATAATGATCTTGTCTTACTATACATATCATGTTTACTTTAAAATGAGTTTTTATTTATTGATATATGTATGTAACACATATACATTTTCTCATATAACCGTAGAATCTATCGTTCTTTTCTCGCTATTAACAAATCCTCTTTACGAAACCTATTTCACTACTTTTTTTTCAAATTAAACTAATAAATACTCTGTGTCGTTCTACCATTGGTTTTGTAATCATTTACAGCATCTAATAGCAGTGAAGCATGATCGTTGTTTTCGTATTATAAACGTTCGTTGATATTACTATTCTTAATATATATTATTTACTTTGCATGAAGGTAGAATCAAATTTTTTGGTTCAATACAGGAAAAAACGTAGAAGAGATAGTAAACTGATAAATTACAGAACATTAAAAGAAACTATATATTCAACCTGATTCTTTATTAACATAAAGTTGCAGCTGCTATTGCCTATTAGTATTTTTTTACACATACTGTTGAAACTGTAATGAACATATCCATTTTTTTTTTATTTTCTACAAACCATGATATAAATAAAATCGTTAAATAATATACAATGATATAAACCAGACTTATAAACTATGAATTACACGTAAAAAGATACAAAACCAAAGCTAAATGAATACCTAGAACTACAAATATTTTTGATTTTCTCTTGAATCTGTCCACTAGTAATCGAAATTTTTTGTATTAACTAACAGTGCTTATTATTTTTCCAGTAAACTGTGTCTTAAAAATCTGACAAACTAACATTTTTATCACTGCTTTTTATGAAACACAATTTAGGAAATCTGTACATAGGTAAATATTGATATATGTATATGAATCACCAAAATGAATCTTTCTTTATGAGATCTGTGCATAAGTGTGCACTTATTTTTTAATCGTTCGTTAAAATTCTTTGAATAATGTTATAAACATATTTATTTGTAGCCATAAATTGTAGAAAGTATTTAAATTTGACTATTACAATTTTTGTCTTTACGTCGTAGTCGTTTTCTTAAAAGTAGACGTTCAATTTTCGCTGTCGCAGTAGCATTACAATTGTGTTAACGTATTTCATAAACGAGTTTTAATAAGTCAATTGTTGCTTTTTTTTTAGGATGATGTTGGCCTAATTGATAAATCTTGTTTGTGTTAAATGATATAAAAGTTTATTAGATATGTGTTATACGTATTGAAGAACCTAAAAAATGCGAAACATATCAGACCAGTTGATTCCTTCTACAAATTATCACATTTTTCTGCTTTGTCTCCAGAATAACTAGTTGCAGATTACGACGCGCTTTGAGTTTTTTGCTAAATAGTGTTTTGTGCAATAGTGTAAGATTGTTGATTTGATATTTTCTGTCTTGACTATTAAGTATCAGTGAATTTACGTAATGAAATTTACGCATTGTCGTCACACTTTCGGCATCATTAAAAAATTTGCTACAGTAAAACTATTGATTGATGCACTGTATTATTATCATTGTTATAAAGTGGCATTAGGAATCCAAAAATGCATTGCCAAGTTCCGCTAGTATTTTCTGTCTTTGGCAACATCTACCCACAACCTACTATTTAACATATCTATTTTTCTACGGGTTTCGAACACTTTTACTTTCCATCTTCGTTTGAGTTTTCCGAGTGGTCTAGTCCCCTCTGGTTTTCCAAATATGATTCTATGACGTTCTTTGCATTTTTATCCTATTAACGTGTCCAGCCCATCGGAGTCTACGTGCCCTTATTACCTGGTTTATCATTAAGTCTCCATATAATTCCTTGACATTCGCAATAAGCAAAATCTTTTTTTCCCCATTGACTTCGTCCCTTTTTGCCTGAAACATTTTTTCGAGTACTTTTCTCTAGAATTCTTTGAATCTTTCTCTTTGCGTCTTATAATTGCTCATATTTTGCTTCAGTATAGAAGGACAGGTATTATAGTCATTTAATGGATACGTTTTTGTAGATTTTTTGAAATAAGATGCGATTGTAACAGTTTACTAGCCCTATAATCACAACCGTTCCCTGATGATAATCTTAGTATAATCTCCTCCCAAATAACGTTAGGATCAATAATATTAGCTCCATGATATTTAGACTTTGAAACTCTCTAGAACGACTGTCCTCCTACTATTAACGTGGTTACACTCGGAGCGCTCACTCTACTGTAAATTATGTATTAAGTTTTTCTTTGCTTTTTTAAAATCCTACTTCTTCCGCTTTTACGATCAATTTTTACGTTTTCCGTATTATAAGTCCCTCGTTGTTGCCCAGCATACAAAAATCGTCCGCGTATCCTAGTATTATCATAGTCTTGTTTAGAGTTATTCCACTTCCATTTTCCTAAACATGTTGAATTACGTATTCATAAACCAATTTAAAGGATAACAGGGGTAACGTGATCCCTTATTCTAAACCCTAGTGTATTTTTAATAGTTCGAAAATTTTGTTTTTATGCAAATCCATACTCTGTTTCCTTATATGGAAATGCATATCAAAGCTTCTATCGTCTTTTAAATCCCAAGAAAGACCAGGATATAGTACATTTTTGATTAAATAATTGAGTTGTACGCTTTTGTAAAGTCTATAAACAGTTACCCGAATTCCTTGTTAGACTACCATTGTTTTTCTATTATTTGTCTGATAGTGAATATTTGATCCATAGTTGATTTGCTACTTCTGACCCCACATTGATAGTCTTCTATGATATCTTTCGTGAACGGGGTTAATCTCTCTAAGAGGACATTGAATAAAACTAATACATTATTACAGCAGGTTAAGAAAAATGAAATACACCCGTTTCTGATGGACTCATCCTCTTCCTTATAAATTAGATTAAGGACTCATTCGGTCCATTCCCTGGAAATTCGTTCCTCCCTCCAAATTTGTTTGATTAAACCGGGTATCCTCATACTCAATCCTTTCCCCTCGCCCTTGATCAGCTCACCGGGTATGCTGTCTATTCCCGCCGCATTATTGTTTCAAAGTTTACGGATCGCTTGCTCTACTTCTCCACATATCGGCTTATTTACCTCTATTTCCATGGTAAGAATATCTTAAAGCTTCCTATACTCGTTATTTGCGTGTACATTAGGTGATTAATTAAAATAATTTTTCCATCTCGTTAATGATTTCCTGCCTTTCACGATAATATTACTATATTCGTGTTTTATAAAAATATTTCGACTCTAGTACCTCTTGCGGATCCCATCATTTCCTTGGCATATTTCATGCGTATGGTTTTTTTTGTGAATTTCCATTATAATAACAATTTTCTTTTTCCTATTCGAGTTATAAGAGTTCCTTTCTCATACCACCCTGCTTGCTGCTGTTCTACAATTTCTATAGTTTTCTAGAGCTAGTCCATTCTTACTGTTCAGGTATACTATTCTAGACTTTCCGCGGTCCTCTATTAACTTTCTATACTCCTGGTCGAGCCACGGTTTGTCGTATTTCGGAGGTTTGTGTCCCTCTATCTTGTTTGCCGCTTCTTTAATCTTATTTTTGATATTTATCCAATAGTGATCAACGTCTAGTTCCTGATCTAACGTGCCCGCCACTCGTTGATCAATGCAGTTTATAATTTATTGTCAGACTTTATGAGTTTGTTCAAGTCTCTTAGTTTTTCTAGTGTAAATTTTTTTTCAGATTTAGTTTAGTAATGCTATGCGGCTATCGTTAGACGTGTCCTAATCTTAGCTATTACTGGAAAATGATCCAAATCACAGTGAGCCCCCCTATATGATCTAACATCAAGAATGTTGGAGCTATGTCCCATATCCGTTGTTACATGATCGATTTGATTCTTAGTCACGCTATCCAAGGACGTACAGGTTGCTTTGTGAATATCGGGATGCTTACAATAGGTGCTCTTAACAACGAGATTTCTCGATACCGCGATTTCGATAAATCCTGTACTGTTATCATTACTTAGCACGTGGAGACTCTCTTTTCCGATGGTAGTTCTGTTTTGACAAAAAAACTCGTTCCCAGATTACACCTTACACTTTTATTTTGCACGAACATATATTTACCTTCTTCTATTTCTCCTTCCTACGGTAGCCTAACACCTTGAATTGTCTCGATGTCAATGACATATCAATCAAGGATCTCGCTTACTACTTTGATCGCGCCTGTTCTAAAATGTGTCCTAACCTTTAATCTCGCGAATTAGTAATCATGTCCCTATTTTCTGTTATAAAGTTGGTTGTTAGTTGCCTTTCGGTTTCAGTTTTGGTTTTAAGTTTGGGTATGTTTTTGGTTTAAAGGTTGGTTGTCCATAAGTAAAAAGTTTATCGCACATAAGATACCCTGCTCTGATCCCAGGTGGGTACACCGTACTAGAAGTGTTGCTAGCGCCCCTTCCTAATCTCTGAGTGCGCATGATGTAGCGGCCTACACCAAGAATAATCATTTGATGTTACGCTGCCACTGGATCAATTTTGCTCCCATGTCACTAGTGTTTCTATCAAGGCGACAAGTTTTTGTCGGCTACGATAGTTTTAGGTCCCAGGCCCAAGACATGCCGCACATCCTTTCAGGCAGTGTCTTTGAACCCAGGTTTTCTAGCACCAACTAGATACAAAAAATGGATTTATTCATTTGTAGTAAGGTCAAAAGGTAGAACGGTAGAAAAGTAAAAACATTCAGAGGTAGAAAGGTAAACGTAACAAGAAGTGCCAATTTGTACTTTTTTCTTGATGTTCTGTGTCTGCTGACCTAACACATAATGGAGCCATCACTCTTATGCCTGCCCGTGTTGGCTGTCTGTGACAGCGTATTCAACTTATCCACAGCAGTAGTCCCTTTACGGGGCTGACCCTGATCCGCAACCACTAGCTCCACGACAAAGACGTAATAATCGGCTCTTGGATCAAACGCTTAAGATAACGCATAAGGATCCACGTCGTAAGCGTGGAAAATTAGGGCCAATTAAAGTTGAACTTTTAATTGATAGACTGTACACATTACATAAACTTATGGTGTAGTCTCACTATTAATTGTCATAACTCTAATCTGATTGCCACTTATCTGCGATCTTCTTTTTAGGGCTGATGTTTCGCACATGAAATTTTACTTCTTATACATAAACACGCGATATTTAATTAGGTATCAGTCCATAATTATCAAAAATTTTAAAACAGGAATGTTTTACGCTTATTAAGTTGGTATTAATCAAACTTATGGTTAAGTTATTAGGATAAATTAAAATCAATTATCGTCGTCAAGTACTTCAAATGATTATGTCCCAAAATATTAATCAGAAACATACGGAAACCTAAACTTATTTATGTATTTTTAATAATGTTATATTAGATAATAGAAACAAATTTTTTTATTTTTTGAGTAAATTAGGTGTTTTTCGAACAGTGAAAACATGTAAATCAAGATATTTTTGAAAAAATATTTATAAATACACCTTTCATAAACCGTAAATCTATACATTTTTACCAAAATTGTTGTTTTTTCTTATTATTCGTTTATTTATTTAGAACATACTATCACACTTAATGTGTCACTGTAACGTTACTATTGTAAAATGACACTTTAAGCACACTTGTTTATTTCAGATTTTTGACTAGCGTTGACATTAGTATTTTTTATCAATTAGGTTTTGATTGCAACAATCTAAGATCAAATAGATTGCTTTAAAAATAATTGATCACACAAAAGATGATCGAATAGTATTCTACATAACACCATTATAAGCTACTCGCAATTGACTATACTGGCTACTCTAGCAATCCATAATGTGATGCCTAGTAATGCAACTACTTTTTTTGTAGCCTGCGGTAAATTATGCATCTAATATTAATACTTAAATTCAAAAATTATCATTGCAGATACAAGAAAAAATTCACAGATTTTATGTAAATATGAGAAAAAGACCTTAGCCTAGTGTCAAACCAGGAACTCTTAACTCTCTAGACAGAGCGCAGTAGCCAGTAATGCCACATAGGCCGTTGATACGTCTTCCTTATTTAATTAAAAACGTTTTTTTCAGCCTTGACAAGCTTTATAAGTTTATCGGTAAATGATTGTCCCAGAGCTACTAGAAATATAAACATAATTGACTCTACCGACTATTCTATCCACATTATGCGTTATGTGGTAATGCAACTCCCTGTTCTGTAGCCCGCGACCTATAAGACGTGTATTTTGAAGACTTAAATTGGAATTTTAAGTTCTAAATAAAAGAAAAAATGTACACATTGTATGTGAGTATGAGAAAACGACGAAAAAAAACGCGTTTGCCAATTACGCCCGTGCCATCAGGGCCTCTACTACTTTTCCGTCACTTTTATCAAGCCTACATGTCATTCATGAATTGGGAATGTATTTCGAATACTTAAATTCAATTACTTCAATGCTAAATCCAGTAATAAATTCACAGATTGCATGTGAATATGAAAAAAAATACGACAAATTTTCGAAGCTTTGGGTAGAACTAGGAGCTCTCCATTTTCTAGACATAGCAGGTAGGCCAGTTTTGCCCCCGAGGCCTTCAGTATTAATTTGTCACTTTAGTTAAGACATATTATTCAGCCCAAACGTTAATAATAAATTTAATAGTAAATTATTCCCTGGACTAAGCGCATTAGGAAGCTACGCTACCGAGGCTTTAAGTACTTCTTCGTTGCTTAAGCAAAGACGTCTTTTTCACCCTGAACGTCATATAAAAATTTAAAGGTAAATGATTCTACGATAGCTTTAAGTAATATAATCACAATCATCTTTACCGGCAGTTTTATGTTCTTGTACAGTCTTTCATAGTTTTAATTACATTATGTTAAAAAAAAATAGAACACTAATGATGTATAAAATAAAATTTTAACATCCTGTAAAAAAAAAGTATTAAGCACTATACTGATATTTTATATCTTAGTAAAGTAGCAGAAAGATCACATACCTCTGAACAGTATTGAATGTCAACGATTGTACGAGGGCTACTAGGAATATAATTACAATTGACTTTATTAAATAATATATCCTCGCAGTGCGATGTCTACTAATTAAACTACCTTTTCTGTAGCCAGCGACAAATTTGACAATTATTTTCAATACTGAAATTCGAAAATTAATATTTCAGATCTAAGAAAAAATTTACAGATTGTATGTGAATAAGAGAAGAAGAGAGGGAAAACATAACAGCCTGAGGTTGAATCAAGATCATTTCATTCTCTAGACAGAGCACGATATCAAGTTACGCTGGTAAGGCCTTCGGTACCTCTTCGACGCATTTGTCGAGATATATTTTTCAGCCTAAACGTCATACATAAATTTAGTCGTAGATGATTCTACGCTTAGATCTTGTAATGCAATAGACGTTGGCTCCTCTTCTATCAACATCAGACGATGTCCGATGATGCGACTACGTACTAGCTATCGTAGAGTCGTTTACGAGTTAGTTACTACATGACATTTAGGCTAACAAATACGTCTTGACCAAACCGACAAACAAGTACTAGAGGCTGAGGTATATAGTTGCTCTCTTCTGTGCATTTATATACATCCTGTGAATATCTTGTAGTATGTAAAATTCGATTTTTAAATTTAAGTATCAATTATGAATTCTGAAATTCATCGCGGGGTACGTAAAAGGTACATTACCACGCATCGCACTATGTGGATATAGTAGCTGGTATAGTCACTCGTAATTATTTGACTTGTAGCTACTGTAAAATCATGTAATATTCCATTTTAACGTAATGTTTGGGCTAAAAAAACGTCTTGACGGAAGCGATGAGAAGATACCAAAATCCTTGGTGGCATCACTGGCTAATGCCCTCTCTCTCTAAAAAAAAAAGAGTTTCTTGTTTGACCCCAAGCTAAGGTTTTTATTGTTTTTATTTGTCGTTTTTCTTATTCTTACATGCAATTTATAAATGTTCTTTTGTATTCGAAATTCTAACTTTTGAAGTCAAGTATGGAAAATAGGTGTCAATTTTATCGCAGGCTACAGAACAGGTAGTTGTATTACCAGCCATTGCATTATGTAGATGGACTAGCCGGCAGAGTCAGTTGTTATAATATTAGTAGTAGCTATCGTAGAATCATTTACAATTGAATATACATACGACATAGTGGTTGAGCTGAAAACCATATCTTGACTAAAGACATAGAAGTACTCAAGGTCTCGGTGGCAGTACAGGCTAACGCACTTAGTTTAGAGGATAGAGAGTTACTGGTTTGACCTCAGCCTTGCGTACTTTCCCATCATTTGTCTTATATGTTCATACAATCCGTGATTTTTTCTCGTGTTCAGGATATAAATTATCACATTCCAGTAATAAGAATAGTTGTCAAATTTATCGCGGGCTACAGAAAAGGTAGTTGCATTTGTAAACATCGCTGACAGCTGCTGCTTAATAGAGTCTTCCAAATTCATTTTATTGACATTTTAAGTTCTTCGTTTTATGAAACACAACTTAGATAATCTGTTAATAGGTCATCACAATGAAATTATCTGGTTGAAAGTCTCCCAATACTGTTATAAACTGTTTTAGTTATAAAAAAAGATTTGGGTTTCTTACATCGAAATTACACTTGAATAATTTTTGTTGTCAGGTCATTGTCTTCTTTCTTTGGAAGTGGTCGTCCGAACATCTTGTGTCGTGATAACGCTGATTGTATTATTAACAGTAGAACTTATAATTAAGCTACGAATACTGGAATTTCTATTATTATCCTGTTATCGTACTGATATTGTTATTATCATTATACATTAGAGGCAACCTATGAATTTGTAGTCAGTAAGATGATTTAAGTCCGTAATAGAAAGCCAAAACAGAGCTGCTGATATTCAAGATGCTTATTTCGTCTATCAGGTATCATCAAGTCGGACTGCCCAACTTGCATAATATTTACTAGCAGCTTATGTCGCTGATGATTTTTCTCCATATAGTCAATTTTACTGTTGTGATATTGTAAATGATACTTTTGTCTTCTTTATCTATTAATAATGGTAAATTTTCTTTGTAAAATTTTGATTGATACCAAAAAAAAAAAGTACGTTACGTCACTAGGGTGCCAAGTACAAATATAGACGCCCGTAAGGCGGGGTTATTGTAAGTCAGTGCCCGAGCCACGCATATTGTTTTTCTTACCGAGGGAGGAAAGTGATATTTTACACCCGCTAAATTACTTTGCACCCTTGGGCACAAAGTAATTTAAGGGCAAAAAGTGCGGCCCGAGGGCGAAAAAGTAGTTTTAGTCACAAATGTTCATCTTTCCAGGGCGGTCCCTAGGCCCGAGGGCGCTTGCGAAGCAACGCCCGAGGGACCGTTGGAACCTCCTGGGTCGGATGCACATGAGTGGCGAACGCTGTTTTTCCTACCGAGGGTGTACTAGGGTTGAAAAAGTGCCTGAAGTAGAAAAAGGCTCTGCAGCACTTTGTGCCCATGGTAAGAAAAATAGCTTAGCTTTTACAAAAGCTATAAATAGAGCCGCAATGGACGCATCAATGTCCTAAGCGTGAGACCTTTACAAAATTTTTTAATATAAAACTATTTATTGATAAACTATATACATGATAAAAACTTATGATACATCCTAAACATCGATTTTTCTGACTAAAATCTAATTATCACCTAACTGCAAAGATCTACTAGTTATGAATTATATATCAAATTATTCTACGATTTTTAGATACATGCGGTATCCATACTCTAGCATTTTGTATCATGATAAAGTCGAAAGCAGGGATGTTTTACATCTACGACAATGGCATGTATCCAACAATTATTTAAAAGAATTTTGAGGTTCAATAAATTACAATTTGTTTGTAAGTATAAAAATTGAAGCGCAGCAGAATCGGTTTTCCGCTTAATGGCCCTAGTGCTCTCACTATGCTGTCATCTCAGACCATATATGTATACCCGCAGATATCTTTAGGCATCAATGAAGACACATACTTTATCTTAATACTCATACTAAATCCATTTTTTACTCTTATCTACACATGTAAATAAGCGGCAGAAATACCTCGTTCGATGATTAAGTGAAGTCTAACTTGTTTGAACATGCTTCTTGACTAAAAAATTTTTACAAAGAATATCAGTATATATTTTCGATGTTGATGTTTTTATTGCAAAATTTTTCTTCTGTAGCACATAATTTTCATTTTCCTATACACAAATTGTGCCTACCTTTGTTGTTAAGTCTTAGAACTATAGACGTACATCTTAAGTATTCATATTCTTCTATACAAACGGATTTGCATTTATAGTAGCATGCATATCACCTTATCCGAGACAGTTACACAATATAAGTAGCAACGGCAGATAAATTTACTCCATGTATATATACATCTGCCACACCTTATCTATATTTAAAGGTCAATGATATAATAAATTTTATTTGATGCAGACATTTTGAGTGGAGAAACTGCTGATCTAGTAGGTGCATAATTACAGCGACACTTTGCATCTAATTAACATAGAGCATACTGTATTATCATACAAACCTAGTCATGTTAGAGGAAAGTTTTTTTCATTGGCTTTGTAGTCGTCAGTAAAATCTTGAAAATTTCTAAAAAAAGCTTGGAATAAACCGAATAAGTATTTTATATTTTTTGAGGCATACATGCTTTGCAGCTATACTTTTTTCTGCTAGAGCAAAAAAAATCCCTACTCATTCTTAAATGATCTATGGTGCTAAAATAGTACACTACGCCACTAGGGCAGAAAGTACGACTACCGCGCCCGAAGGGCGCGGTTGTTGTATATTTGTGCCCGAGTCACGTATATTAGTTTTCGTACCGAGGGCAGAAAGTGCTGTTTTCTGCCCGTGGGTGCACTTTGTGCTCGCTAATTACTTTCGGCCCCCGGGGCCGAAAATATTTTTCTGCCCGTGGGCCGAAAGTGATTAGGAGGGCACAAAGTGGCTCCCGAG
>JAPYYV010000114.1:0-43735 GCA_030522625.1 Copidosoma aretas | reverse complement strand
TCCCGGAAAAAACGGTAGATTTTTTGAGGGAGGGCCAAAGGGGGGGGGGGGTTAAAGAGGGGTCTAGGGGGGGTAAGGGGGCACAGACAAACGACGATCACTCGAAACACGTATGAATATAACGAATTCATCCGTGATTTGAGAAAGGGCTAAGGGATGGTAGGGGGGAGAGGGGGGAAGATTTTTAGTCCTTATCACTACATATATAGTAAGATATACATAGTTTTTTTATGTCGATGCCTACTAGCCAGCTCGCCCCGCCCCGCACCACCCCACAACGCCACAGTGAGCCAAAAAGCGAAAGAATAACTCAAAATTCGTACGTTCGATGAATTTATAGCCAAAAAAAAAAAATTTTGGCTTTCTTTGTTCGTTAGATGATTACGTTCAAGAATCCGAGTCCCTCGGGCAGTTATCGATATGATATAGATGTGTATGTATACGAAAAATTCTACGAGAATTTTAGACTTTTTTAACAAAAAACAAACAATTAAAATTGGATTGATGTAAAATTATTAATAATCACCTTAGCTAGTACCTTATATCTTATATATTAGAAAACAACTCGTATCACTTATATTTTCTTTATTCCGATTTTTTCATCAAATTTAGAAAAAAAAAAAAATTTTTTTGCTATAAAAAAAACTATTGTATTTATGCCCTTATTCTGACCATAAAACTACAATATACATTTTATTGTAAGATGCTTTATTGTTGTTTAAACAATTTAATTAGATAAAAATCAAAATTAAAGATAAAACTGTATTTTGCTTATTTTATGCTTTATTTTTTATCGATTGAAACATTGAAACAAACTCACCGAAACTATATGGTTGCGCACACACACACACGTACATACATACACACTCACACACATACGTATATACATATATATATATAGGTGTGTGCAAATATTTATATACACTAGGGTATCCGTTATTTACCGATTTTGACTTTTTGATCACATACCTCCTGGAATCTCTTCGTTGTATCCTACAATGATAATGTATACCCTAAAAACCCGAAAATTTCGGAATTAACACGTTCCTTTAGACACAATTTAATTTCCCGTTTAGATAGCATAAGATTTTCAATATTCAACCTTGTTTGATTTTTTTGACCACTTTAAGTGACATGTTATTCAATGATATGATTTGAAAATCCAGAAAAATACTTAAATTGGTCAAACAATCAAACATTGCTGAAATTTGATAATCCTATGCTATTTTAATAGGAAATTAAGTTTCGTCTAGAGGCACGTGTTAAGTCCAAATTGTTTGGGTTTGAGGGTACGGATTATCATTTTAGGATACAACGAAGAGATTTCAGGGGGTATATGATCAAAAAGTCGAACTCGGTAAATAACGAACACTCTAATATACACATACGCCTTTTCATGTTTTCGTACGTATTCCTACGTACACATTACACTTTGTGATAGCATAAGCTCAAACTTTGTAAATTGTTTTATATATGTGATACTATTTCAGCTACAACAATCCTGAATAATACCTCAACACTTATACTAAATAAACTTACATATGTAGAATGGATATAGACAGAGATGATCAAATTCGTTATATGTTGGGTTATTTAGCTTAAATCATATCGTTTTCGTACCTACCTTTGATTCTTTTGATTTTTCTAATTTTTTTATCCAGTGAAAGCATAAGCAAACAAGCGTATTAAGTAAATTGGACTACGTTACTAGTGTAATATGATTTATTTATTAGATGCCCCGTCGCCAGGTTCCCCGTGAAATGGTTTATGTGAAATCAATATTGATTTTATATCCTTTCCTCGTGGATTCGATGCAGATTCCACGTCGATTTAATGTCAATTGTACGTGAAATGATACGCGTATAATATTCGTTGATATCACGTCTAAATCCCGTTTAATCTACGTAGATTCAACGTTAATTCAATGTAAGTTCTACGTGGAATCCAAGTAAAATATTTAGTAAGAGTGGTACGTAACCTACACCTGCTTTATAATACTGTAATATATAACAATGATATGCACCATTGCTTTAGTAGCTGATAATAATATATTGATAATGAGTATTTATATTGTTATAAACTTCTTGTGATTAAGATTAATTGTATAATACAAAAAAGTTTGGGCAGTGAATCGTATTGAGTTAATGGGCATTCGTTGTTTAATAATTAATTGATAAACAAAACCTGTTGGTAATAGAGCCCATTCTGTTATCTGGTATTAACTGCTGATTATTTAAATAATTTAATAAATAAACAAAAGTTTCTGCAGTAAAGCATATTGGGTTACTGGGGATTGGTAAGTGTTTTACAAAGTATTTTTTCAATCCAATATTTTATCATGAATAACAAGCAATTTATTCATTTTCTGTACTGTCATAGTGTGATTAAGAGCTCAAGTCATGAGGTTATTTGGTTGTATAGCTTGTATAGCTCTGGTTGTACTCATTGTATATTTTTTAACAGTTTTTCCAAAATTAATTTGATGTATCGTGCACGTAGCAAAAAAACTTTGTATCTAAATATTTTATAGTAATTCGATTAAAAAAAGCAAAAGCTTGTTTTCTACTCTAACTAAATACCTACAAAGTAACCATGTCTAATTTTCTGGAAAACATCGTATTTATTGTTAAAATGCATTTGCTTATAACATTTTACCGAAACATTATTTACATATGCATTTTTAACAATCGATGCATTAGTAGCAGTAACATTTTTAGCAAATCTACGATAGTAAATTTGTAGGCACACGGCAATAGAAAATCCATCTTTTGTTAATATTAATGGGGTGATGATTAAAATTTGTTTGGATACAAATAGAGTTGTTTCTTTCATTTAAAATATATATTAGCAGAAAAATAATGGAAAGAATAGAAGAAAAATTTATATTGTATATTGTATATCCGACATCATCCTACATCAATACAAAAAACCGCTGCCAATAAGTTAGCAGAAAGCTTCCTTAACAACAAAACTATTCTGCAATCATTTAACTGAAAAAAAAAATTAACTAAATTGTTATTCATTGAAATGAGAAAAAAAGCTATTTTTATGCTCTATGATGTAAATTTGTTAAGTAAATAAAATCCTAATTATTAACCGAATAGTACAACAAATATTGTTAAAATTGTTTTTAAAAGAATTGAACAAATAGTAAGAACTTAGTAATAAAATTGCATACGTGATAGTAGCTAAAATAATATATGAAGCTATTTGATTATCTATAGAATATGACTAATGATGAAACAGAATTTTGAATTTTTACTTCAAAAACAGAAAAAAATCGTTTTTCTAGCATTAAAAATTGTTGTAACAACCTTGATGGGCTATAAAACGTCGAATCTTTTTGTGAACAAATAGAGAATATTAAAAAAAAACATTTTAGCCCTTGACAGGAAATAACTTATATGATGATTCAAAATGTAAAATGAAGCTTTCTGACAGCTTTATCGCTAGAAAAAATGGTTTAAAATTTTTTTAACTCTTCAAAGAGATAAATATTTAATATATGCTGTAAAAGAAGATATTTACTCAGAATAAACCGGGCCACTTTCCATTTTGTATGTATATTACTTTGTAAATTGTTTTCGAGCGAGTAACTTAGAGTCACAATCGCAATGGTGTATTATTAGTGGCACTATTAATACTCACCTGCAAGGCGACAGTTTATTCAAGTAAAAATTACGATTATTATAATAAATATAGTATGAATAGTCTTCACTAAAATCATGTGTTGAGCAAAAAAAATGACTTAAAAAAATTAGATTTTTTTCAAGTTTTGTGATTTATAACAAAAACTAAAATAGCTATATCTGTGAAGAATATAATTATTGATAAACTTTAGTTAGCTGTTATAAAATTTTGTAATTGTCATCTGTAAATCAGATTTAAAATAATATCAGTAAGTTTGTTTAAAAGTTCCAATCGATCAAACATAAAGCATAAAATGAGCAAAGTACAGTTTTATCTGTAATTTTCTCTATCTTCTTGATTCTTTGACACAACAATGGAGCACCTTATAATATAATGTATATTCTAGTTCAATGCTCAAAATAAGTGCAGAAATACAAGAGTTTTTTTTTAAGGCAAAATAAATTTTTTTTTTTCAATTTAAAAAATAAATCAAAATAAAATATAAGTAAGACAAGTTGTTTTCTATCATTGAAGATGTAAGAAATAAGATAGTGTGATTTTTATTGAAGTATTAATTATTTTATTTTAATTATTTGTTTTTCATTAAAAAAGTTTAAAGGTTTGTAGAATTGATCGTCTATATACACATACATAGCATATCGATAACTGTCTGAGGGACTCGGACTATTAAGGGTAATCATCTAACGAACAGAATAAGCCCAAAATCAATTTTTTTTCCAAAATAGCCGTATAAACCGTTGTCATTGTACACCTTCATCAATTTAGCTAAAATTATTACTTAAATAAATATATAGTTTTAATGCGATTCACATTTGAAGTATATTCTATGTCCATCATAGTTTGTTTATAAATTAGAGATTTCTTCTCAAACTACATTTTTCATTTCAAATTTGTTAACTGAATCATTTTGAATGAAAATATTGTTCGGATACGAACTCTTAAAAAGACTGCATATTCCTAACCAAGTGAGAAAAATTATTTTTTTAAATATATCCCATCATTATCGAAACTTTGACTCTGACACTTTTAATTGTCATGAAAAATGCGGGTACTAAAGGAAATCGTTTTCAGTATGGTATAAATGGTAATGAAGAAGAATTTCCTGTGTTTAACGTTATTCTTAGTATGAAAACTTTGTCTGCTGTTTTTCTCCCGTTGATATTTCTGCTTTAAAGTAGAATTTAATAGTTTAAAAGGGTATATACAGTGATATTACACGTTATGACTTGTCTTATACATACATCTAATTTTCCTTAATCTATGTTTAATTTTCAAGACCTTTAAAAAACAACATATCAAAACATACACAGCGATGAGATAAATTATCTAACGTAATGTGCACGAACTCGGTAAGTACGAATAGGTAAACATACCGTTGCGCGAGTAGATAACTACAGCGTCGGTGGCCATTATCTACAAGCTGGAAACAAAAGGACTGAAAGGACGAAGATTTAAGCAGTCTACCGCACGGTCTAGACTTGATCTCATCGGGGCCACTAGACTGACCCCTCGGATATACTCGAAACTCTCAGAGTGACTGTTTCAGGGAGAGGTAAGAGTACTACTGGGAATTTCGGTACTTCATACCCCCCGAGTAATTAAGTATCTCTTGGGTAAAGAGAACGTGGTAAATAAAATGAAAAGGCCTGAACGAGTGAGGCTTGTAGAGCTTATGACTGTTGAGTTCTTTGTCACCACGACCTATTTTGGAGAGATCACTCAACTCGTCTTAAAAATTTTACTAAAACACATATATCAATTAAAGAGCTCAGGTATCTTGGTCCTTTTATATGATTGGCACTACTATTAGTTTGAATCCATACACTATTTTGATAAAGAATCTAATGGAAAGACGAGGAGCTAAATTTATAGTACAATAAATTACTAGGGAAGAAAGTTGATTTTTTGTCCCGGTGAAGTAATTGCCCCCCGTGGCGAAGCCGAGGGGGGCAGTCCACTGGGAAAGATGGTCAACTTTAGTCCCGAATGATGCATACTATTCTTCTTCCTGCCTGATCAAAAATTGGTGGTCAATTGATTAATCGCAAGTCAAGAACGTAAAAAGCTCGTAAGAACCGTCTGCTTCACAGTTGCAACCATTTTTTACTTTCGTCCCTCCTGCAGTCTAGTGTCTAGTCTGCTTGAGCAGGGAATTTAGTAACATTAGGGTGACAGCATTGTCAAAACTAAGGAAACTGTACGCCAGAGATAATGATTCATGATTTTGAGAGAAAAGTGCAGTCTGTGAGAAGTAAAAAAAATAATATCTTTAACATCTGCTAATGACGATAAGTTAGTTTATTAAGTATTTCTGCCATCAAAGGGTGACAACGTAGCAGATTGCTTGAATTCTATGTTACTGCAAAATAAAATTTCACCGCAGAATAGAGGAAAACTTTCTCTTTTCACATGGCACGAATTCTGACACTTTTGTTTTTTTCTTTCTTTGCTCTGGTCTTTTCAGCATCCGCTAACCAACAACCCTCGCTCTGCTCGGGTCGTAAATGTTGGCGGATGCTGAAAGCCCCTCGCCTTTGGTATATTAACTTGTATGACGTATATTAGTATATTAATGTACTACTAATAGTAAGTAAACAAACTCTGTCTCGCCAGCCCAACAAGAGAGGCCGAGAGTCGAGAGAATGAGTTGTAATTTTTTTCCTCCCGGCTGACTAGATGGCGCGCAGATAGGAAAGGAACACTGAGCCTCGCCACAGGTGCATAGGGACGAAACTCGAATCTTTGACCGAGGTAGGGAGAAAAATTATTATCTCTTAAAGCATTTCGATAAGTGGTGCATAAAGAAAATCTTGAGTGTGAATATTCAAGATAATTTTCTTAATAATTTACTGAATGTGAATGCTAAAGTTTAGTTATAAAAATAAATAAGTTACGTTACATATAATATAAAGAGAAATGATAAATGCTTATTTCCTATACCTTTTCCCTACAGGTAATTTTTAGGTTCTGTTAATTCTAATTAGAATTATTTTATATTGGAATAGATGATTAAAGGTAAAAGGAAGGTGAACGTGATATGGGATATACTCGTATACATAAATTTATTAGAATCTGTTATTATAAGAGAAGTTAAAAATTTCAACATTGTTTTATATTTGGTTTACATGGATTGATAAATCAAAAAATTAGTCGGTAATATTCGCTATGTCTATTGCAGGGATTTTCCGAATTATTCGACAAGCGAAATATGAATTATAAAAAGAAACATATACAAATTTTAAACAAGGAATTCTTGACGACACGAGCATTCTTGCTCGATTGCTTATAGGCATCGAACCTGCCCACTACCATGCAGTAGAATTCATTGACTGTGTGATAGGTCTCGATTTTATGGGGCTCGCGAAACATTAATTTTGCGTGTCATCGACATTCGCGATTTAACAGATAGTAAAGAGACTGTGCAAGTTTGTTGATACAAAGTCTAGTAACATTACATAAACCATCTGATATGCTTAAATTGCGTATTAACATAACGATTGCTCCAATTTTCAACTTTAGTTCGTGAGGTGGAAGACCTTCATTTACATTATTGAAAATTTCTGCTGTGAAATTGAAATGTATATTATCATCTGTTTGATCGATACCTTTGTAAGTAGCAGAACCTATACTGTGATATGTTACGAATTTCATTTAAAATTTGACTATTTAAAAGTAAAGTATACTTATTATAAGTTGTTTAAATAACACCGTGAGTAAAATTTATACTATCATTAAAAAAATTTTAACACACATTATCCGTTAACCAACTCTTAGGTATTTTACATGTTGTAATTCTTCCTTTCCCAATGTTTAATAGTAATGATGAAAATTATAATTTTTAGAACGTATGTTTGTTGCTATTAATATTGTAACTATTGCTGTTCTGTAACTGTTTTTAATACCAGGAAGAATTTGTCTAAAATCACCGCCTAAAATTATCTTTTTGCCAAATAATAATCTATTGTCACATAAATCTCGTAAAGTTCTTTCTACTATTTCTAAGGCTTTTTTAGGAATCATAGACGCTTTATCTCAAATACGTAATTTTATCTAATCAGATTTCTTATTTCAAAAAAAAGTTCCAATACTACTCAAATCTAAAGGTAATCTAAACATTCTATGACTTATTATTGCTTTTGGTAGAAATATGGAAGAAATACCCGTCAAAGCCACGGATAAAAGGTTTTTTTTATGGAAATAAAATGGTAAATTAGTGCCTTTTATACATATGATTTACCAGAACCTCCTTGTTCATCAATAAAGAATTTTTTTTTAAATATTTCATTTGTTTTTTGAATATTTCTTTTTGATCTTTATATAATTAAATTAAGTTAAATTCTTTTTCATAGAATTTCATAGTTTTTTTATTTATTTTGGAATTTTGTTTCCACAATTGTCACTTTTTGGTTCTGGTAAGCCAAAATCTTCAAAAGACATGTCATCTTATTTGAAAATTTTATTTATAAATAGAGTTTTATTCCTTCTATCTTCATTAAAATCTTCCATAAAAAAATGTTTAAATAAATTATAAATTGTAAAACCTTCTAAATTTTAAGACAGAATAAAACGTGCAAAAAATTTTCTCAATTGAAAAGGTAGTATGACGTTGAAAGCTTCTTTAGAATATTTAATCACTTGAGAATCAAAAAAAATTAATGTAAAGCTAATTGCTGCTCCTTTATATGAATTATGCAATATGTTACCATCGAATCTGAAATATTCAAATGAAGTAGCACCTTTTACTTTGTTTAAAATTAATTAAAAAAAAAAATCTTGATCTTTTGGTGATACAACATTCAAAGCAACAAACACAAATATTTTTTTTTTTTCATACATTTTCCACATTTCTTTCTGAGAATCATAAGCGTAATAGCGTACAGTTTGAGTCTCCTAGGCAAAAATCACGAAAATGTCGAAATTTCAACCCTCTATTAAAAAAAAAAAAAAAAAATCTCGAACACGGGTATTTTTTTTTTCGACATAGAACCCGTAAAAAAATTTTCAGGAAAATCAAAAATGGGTCGGCTTTTTAGGGCTTGGCCCCCTGCACGCTCCGCGCGTCAACCCCCATATTTCAATATTGTTACTCTTATGTCCGAATAGTAAATACAAGAATCTATTTTTTATACAAATATGCGTACAAGCATAGATAATTAACGTGATCTTATAAAAATTGACTAAAAATTCGAATAAATATCGTCAATAAATTTAATGATTTTACTGATTTATCAAATATTAGTTTCTAATTGACAACTGATAAGGGGTCTTCTTGTTATTTAAGATTAATATTAATACATATGTATATGTATATAATATTTACGAAATCATTGTTATAACAGAAACTGTTATAATCCTTTTTTTTGTTCATTTCTGAAAATTTTAGAATCAATTATTGATATAAGTTTATAGTAGGATACAAGTCTAAATTTCTTACATAATATTTGTTAGTGTAAATTTTTTATTTAAATATTGTTTTTTTTTATAGATTTTTATACACTTGTAAATTTCTTTTTCTTGTTTTATAACTATTTCAAATTCATATCCTTTTAAATCATCACTAATTTTATTTTTAATAAAGTATAATACGTAATTGATTGAGCATACTATAACATATTATAATTTCTTTTAACATGAACATAATATTATAATTTATAACGCACTACATATCATTGAAATTTTTATCTTAACCCTGCAGCGCCTTATTACCTACATAAATATCTTATTTATATACATAATCATCTTCTGCATATTATTCCATAATCTTCTAATCCTGTATTTCTGACAGATATTATTATTTTTTTCTTTCTTCTTTACATAGCAATATGTGCATTAGATTTTTTTTTCATTGCAGAGCATACAGTCTACTACTTTGAAACCTTTATACGTACTTATATGTCTTCCTTTTCACTTTATTTTTCTCTCTCTGTTTTTTTTTTTTTTTTTACATTTTACGGATGATAGACTTGTCAATTACCATATAGTTATTCTGCATTTTATGATTGACAAAAGTCTTCCTTTCTTTTGTGAAATAATCTTTGATTTTCTCAAGTTTATTTTCCTTTGCTGCTCTTTTTATGAATCCTACGTTTTCCCATCCTCTACTTTTTTATATGAAACTTCAACATCTTTGTCTATTTTGTATGATTTTTATTGATAAATTCCGTTGATTCTTTGATTAGGCATAGATAAGGCTATCTACTCTTGTTCATTTTTATTATGTGAAAAGAGGAAATATCTTCCGTTTTTCTCATGCCTATTTCTAGGCAAACTATTGCTTCCTCTATTTCTTATATATGTCCTGATGTGTTTGCATTTAAACCTTACATTATATTTGTAAATCTAAATCTATTTTTTCCCCTTTTTCTTTTCTTTTTTATTCCGAAGTCTATGCCTACCCTTCTCGCCTCTAGTTTCCATATATTTTATTGTGTCCTTTCATTTAAACTTAACTACATATTTTATATCTGTCTGTTATTTTTTCTGTCTCAACAGCAAGTCTCCGCTACGCATGTACAATATAATTTGATTATTTGGTCCATAGAAAATAATATTTGATTTAAACTTTTTACTTTAGCTCTTTTGCTCAAGCCAAAAACTGTTTTGATTGCCCATTGCACCCTAACTGTTGTTTTTTCTTTGTACCACGAAAATTTTCCTTTAAGAAGCATATTAATGGGTCCATGTCCTCTTTTAAAACTTTTAATCCTTCCAATTCAAATTCAAACAGATCTGTTTCCATCCTTCTTCATTCCTTAAAATTGAAATTATTTAAACAAATACAGTCAATACAATACGTAATCTTACTTACTTATCAAATAGTTGTTACTAATTGAAAAATAATGATGACTCTTTTTGTTATTTATGGTTGATATTGATACATATGTCAGTATATTAGGGTTGTCCTTGTTTGAAGAAATTTTAAATTTTATTTCGTGATTGTCCTAAACCGTTTCTAAATAAATAAAAAAAAGTTCCTGCTAAATTTCAGCTCCTAAAGTTAATTGGAACCCGCTCTTCATGACGGCCAAAGTTTCAAATGCAAAACAACATGGGAAAAATTCTTTTGTTTCTTTAGAATTTTTTAAAACCTTGGCCTATTAACAAAATATAATAATACGTAGATATTCTTGTAGGAAATTCGACGTTCTTCAAAAACGTTACTCATGATGTTCCGCTAAGCCCACCAAGTTTGTGGTTATTGTAGATCAAAGTTTTACCTTAAGTGTTGTATGGTGACATTTACGATTTTTTTACAATTTTTTTCGTAATTTTCTTTCGTTTATAAAATCACCATTTACTTTAAATACTCATAAAACAAGTAAAAAAGCTCTAATGGACATACTAAAAATACTCGGATTTTGAATAAATTTTATCACATCTACATTACATTAATATAATATTAACTTTTTTCTTATATTGGTGCAATAATTCTGTCGATACAATGCATTTATGCTCATTACATTTTTTTGGCACTATTTACTCATTTTATACAATTGTTACCATTCGATCTGAAAAGCTTTTATGATTTCTAGTGATTTTATGATATCTTTTTCAGCTAAAGAGACACCCTACTGTTTAGAATATGTTGACTTCATAAATTCTGATATTCTGTTATTATGGACGAAATTTTTTTACTCGACGTATTGTAGGAATTTTTAAATCAAAATTTAAAAAAATAGTACAGATGTTAAATTTGTTATAATAAAGAAGCTTTTTTTATATATTGACAGGTATACTTTTTTTATTTTTTTTAATACTTACAGTTAATGGAATTTTAATGTATTAAATAATGTATTAAAGATATGAACACTATGACATAGACTTAAGGCAATATTATTATTATTATATATAATAACCAATCACCAGCTTGCCCAGCAAAATTTAACCAATTACGTGATTTATCAAAAAAAACTAATATTCCATTTAGTGGTAAAATAAGTTTAGGTTGTGGTTTTCGTTAAATTCTTTCTATTGTTAAAAAAGGAGATAAAATTACTATAGTAGAAGAAAGTATAATATTTTTAAATCTTTGGCCTTTATCAATAATTGTAAATCTGAGAACTGATATGCGTTCGGTGAATGTTAAGTTTTTATCTCTACTATTGAACATAGGAGAAGGAAAAACTAAATCTTTTAAAATTCCGAAAAAATGTTTAAATAAAGATGTTTGTTCAAAAATGTTAAGTAATGTCAATGATTCTTTAGTTAATAATGTAATCTTAACAGCTCACAACAAATTTAGGAATTCTTTAAAGAATAACTTTTTTAGTGCAATGGTCGGAAAGCTGTGACTTATTATTGTGTAGATTATGCGACTTACAAGGGAGTTGATAAAATTGATCATAACATATGCATAAATTTTTCGATGGAATGTTTTAAATTCAATAAGGAAGGGTCTTCCTTTACACCAATTAAATTTAAAAATAAATGACTTTGTAATGTTGATTAGAAATCTGTGTATTAGAGAAGGATTCTGTAACGGAACAAGATTTAGAATAACTTAATTATTTAAATATAACATCAAAGCTAAAATTATCACAGGTGAGAAAATTGGGGATATAGTATTCATTCCAAGAATAACATTAAATACAAGCACTTTATCCTCTTTACCTTTTGTTTTATATAGGAAACAATTTCTCTTGCAATCAGCTTTTTCTATGACTATCAATAAGTCACAAGGTTAAAGCTTTGTTAGAGTAAGTTTGTACTTAAAAAAGCCACTATTTTCCCATGGTCAATTATGTGTTGCATTATCTAGATGTTAAGATCCTAAGTGTATTTTTATACAGATTGAGTTAGATAATCCTTAAGAAATAGAAGATATAGTATGGGATGAAATTTTTTAATCATATAAAATGATGGAATATTCATATATCTTTGTGAAATCATTATACCATTTGAAACAATTATAGCAGTAAAATGTTGATTGTACTTTACAAGTGAAAAAAAGGTTTAACATACACATGCAGATATTTACACATGGAATGCAAAGCAAGTCTACCTTCACGTGGTGCATTCTGAGTATAGCAAAATGACTTGCAACATCACAGGTTTTTGTGCATTATATTAAAAGATAATAAAAGTAACTGTCTCTTATTTCATAGAGGGTTTGTTGTGAAGGGGCTTTATCGTATATTTAAACTGCCTTGAAAAAGCTTAAGGGTATTCTTAAAAAGAGCATAAGTTACTGTCTAGAACTGAATCGCAAGGTGTGTTAATGAGCTCGTGGCACACCCATAGGCTCACCTATCTTCTTCCTATTCGCGGAATTTGTCATGACTGACTGCAAGAGCACATGCCATGCCGAATTATAAAGTAATCACAATTGTATTCCCCTTTTTTTTTTTCGGTACGTGGACGACACCATAATTTGTAGTTATAAAAAACATATCGATACAGTTTTAGATGTTTTAATTGTAAGAATAACAGTATTTAATTTACTTATGAACTGCAGAATAACAATAACAATAATTTCCTTGTCATAACTCTAATTATATAAAATTTAAATATTATCGCTAATTCGTACAGAAAGGGTACATCTACTACCCGTACTCTCAATTTTTCGCGTAATGATAAAAATGTTATTAGATACAGATTTGCATCAGATTTTTATGACAGATTTCAGTGGCAACGGTGGAATGCCTGGAGATCAACCCTTTAGAATATTTCTGAGCCAAAAAAACTCTGCAAAATATCACACAATAACTCTGCATGATGTCCGGCAGAAAATCCTGCAGCAAACCCTTTCACCAGGATGTTTTGGTAATGAAAGACCGTCTTTTGAGAGTAAACAGTCTTCTTGACTTGTAAAATGTATACTGATTTTAGAGAAATGAACTACATGATATTAAAAAAAAAAAATACGAAAAATAATCAATAGATAGGTCATTTTTAGAATGATCGTACAATTAAATAAATTTAAAATTGTAATTCAAGCATTTATTCATTTAGCCGTGATACTTATGACTATCAAAAAACATTCATTGCGGAATATCAATTGTAGAAATATAACAAACTATAAATGATTTAACGTATCTTACAAAAAAGATTAAAAATAAAAAATGAGATAAGATAACAAAAAATAAAAAAAAAAAAAAATTTTAGTACGCGCAAACCCTCATATTTCAATATTTTTATTCTCTTGTCTGGATAATAAAGGAAGAGGTTTATTTTTTAATACATATATATGCGTACAAACAAAGATAGCCATAGCGATTTCGTAAAAATTTGCTAAAAGTTCAAGCAGATATAGTCAATACATGAAAGTAGTTTACTGATTCATCAAATAATTGTTATTAATAATTACTGAAAATTACTCTAATTGGTGTTTAAGGTTAATATTAATTTATATAAATTTGTATACTATATTTACGCAATCATTATTATTAACGAAATAGTTATGAGCCTTTGTTTATTATTTTTAGTCATTTTATAATCAATTATGGACATAAGTTTATAATAAGATATTATTTTTAAATACTTCTTAAATATTTGTAAATTTAAATTGTTCATTTTTTTTTACCGCGTCATACATAGATTTTTCAATACTTTAACATTTTCTTTGTATGATTTATAACTATTAAAATTCTTATTATCTTATATTAGTACTAATATTATTTTTAATTAAGTAACTTACGTAATTAATTAAACATACAACAACGTGTTATGATTCCTTTTACATTTACATAATTTTATAATTTAAAACGCATAAAATATTTCTGAAAATTCAATCTTTACTGTCATGCCTTATTTACCTACATAAGTATCTGCTATTTTCACATGAATGATCTATCTTCTGCAGATCACTCTATTATCTATTATTCCTATATTTCTGATTGATATTATTAATATTCCATTTTTTGTTTTTTTTTCCTCTTCATATAGCAATGTGTTCTTTGCATATTCTTTCCTTTCATTGCAGATCCTACAGTCAATTACTTAAAAACATCTAAACTAACCTATTTCTTTTTATTTTTGCTTTATTTTCCGCTATGTTTTTTTTTTTTTACATTTTACAGTTGATAAAAATGTTTATTATTATATAGTTTTTTCCTATTTTCTGATTAACAAAAGTCTTCCTTTTCTTTGTAAAATTATCTTTGATTTTGTCAAGTTTATTTTCCTTTATTGTTCTTTTCATAAATCTTATCGTTTTCCACTCCTCTACTTTTTCATGCACAACTTCAACTTCTTTGCCTATTTTGTATTATTTTTATTGATTAGGTCCGTTAATTCTTCCATTGGTCATAATTAAGGCTACCTGCTCTTGTCCATTTTTGTTATGTGCAGAGAGTAAATTTATTCCCTTGTTCTTATGCCTATTTCTGGGCTAACCCCTTCCGCCTCCATTTGTCATATATTATCTGGTACGTTTGCATTTAAACTAAACGTGATATTTGTAAATCTAAATATATTTGCTCCTTATTTTCTTACCTTTCTTATTCCGAAATCCATGCCTACCCTGCCCGCCACCAGCTTCCGTACATAAGCGCGTCTAGCGAGATCGGGCCACCTTGTGCGTGAGGCACATTTTTTGCTCGAGCACACTGTGCTCAACTCGCTCGTGCAAATTGGGAAAAATCTAAAAAACAATAAAAAAAAAAAAAAAATCGATAGATTTTAACCTGCTCTTCATAATAGTGCTATTATTTTTTGCTCAAAAACCATTTCTTGTTTCAAAATATGTCTTAGAATTTTTCGTCGTTTCTGTCAAATTCACCACTGTTTTGAAAAATAAAATTAACACGAATTAAAAAAGCAATACTTGGACCACACCTAAACAAATTTTTAGAGTGGGAGAGCAAGAAATGCGTAAACGACAAGCAAATAAAGACGTTGACATTGGATCAGCCACGCTTGACAGACAACTATATAGTTATAGTAAAAACTGTAGACTCACTTATAACTTCTTGACATTCATCAAAACATAGTTTACGTTATGTATCAGTAAAAGTCATAAACTTTACTTGATCGGCTGGATAGTTCACGAACAATGGAATTCGTAACTTAAAAAAGTTTCAATTTGTTGAAAAATTTCTTTAAGGATCATATATTACTGTACTTCATTTTACATGCTAACATAATCGTATTTTTTATTATTTTGTCATTCAATAATTGAAATAGACATTGATAAAGTCATTTACATATACAATACATTTTTATATATAGTATGTATATATGTATGATTATTCTATGAAACACGATAGCCTACTGCTTAAGGTAGCTTCCTTGCGGAAACCTCCGGAATAAAATATGTTTCATTTGATAAATTTTAATCTGCTGAATCCAACGGTGTCCTTGTTTGTACCCCGAACGGGTCAAAATCTCGTGATATTTTAGCTTAAAGTTGTACTTTTTACATTGGCTTATACGGAAGAGCATTAAAAAATCAGCTGTACGAGCATCTTTCGACTCAAAATAATAAACCTGAGCAGACATTTTATGATGTACTTGTAGATAAAATTCCGTTCTTTTTAATTATGTTTTGAAAAATGCTCGTAACGGGTCATTTTTAAAAGACATTTGCCAAGAAAGTCGTGAAAATCAGTTTCATGGTTATTAGACAGATACTAGCAGAATACCGACACTGCTGTAAATATATACATATATAAAGACACAAGTCGAACTGTCCTACCTGACTGGAGCAGCAGACAAGGGAGCTAGCTTCAATTCCAAATAACTAAATAAATTATCAATTAATAAACAGTTTAAGCGAGCAATTCTATTCGGTTGTTCAGTCTTAGGTGCTTGATTTTAACTTTATTTGGATTCCGTATTTTGCTGAATTTTACGGGTCTTTTAATATGTGTTTAATCAGCGTTATAACTGACGTTAACGTGTCTTATTTTCTGCCTTAAAAAAGCCAACTTAGTTATTCTTGACGTAGTAGTAGAACATTGTATTAAGAAAAATTTTATCTTTTCCTTAAATATAGAGATCAGCTGTCATAACATGTCATTATTTTTATATGTTGTCAGAAGCATGTGCTATCCAGACAACTTTGTCTGTTAACATTATAATTGAATGTATAATACACCTTTACAGTAAGGACAATACACAGAGTTATATTGCTAATGATATTTGGTATAAAAAGATATTTCATGCGATTAGGAGATCTTAGCATAGAACTGTTAAGATATAGTTTACTAGATTTCCACACAATTATGGTTTGCACAAACTTTTTTTTTTTTTTTGTATCAAGTGCATGAATCAGTTGCTCTTCTTGATTCCTGCAATTAAGTGTCATTATGGTATAATGTAGGGTATTATTCTATGTACTTTATTCCGAAACCCAATATACTTCTCTGCTTACACTTTTAGTAAATAAATGATCTGTTAATAGACAGTGTAAGCGGGCAAGCGCATTTGGTTATTTGGTTGTAGGTGTTATATTTTACTTTTATGTCGTATTGTGCCAGAGTGTACGGGTGTTCCGTTATCTGTTACATCAGTTGTATTACTAATGGTCACGTTTTATTGTTGTTCCTCTGTCTATTAGCCAAAAAAGACGTGCGGGCAAAACAGAGAATCCCAAATGGCTTTGAATGAGCGGCTTCAGCTGCAATCGGTTGTTTTTAGCAATGTTTGACGATGTTGGAGGGCTTGGGTAAAAGGATTCGTCTGTAATTAATATAATTTTTATGTTTACGGGAGACTTTATTTAGAATGTGTCTTTTGGGTGACGTTGGACATCATCGGCTATGGTTAATATGCAGGGCGGTAGAAGTGATAAAAAAGTATATAAAACTCAAATAAATTCTAAGTTTTTGTGGATTTTTAGGGATAACCTAACGATAATATATATATATTTACATTATAAAATCAATATCTTGATAGTAAGAGCTGCTTTTTTTCTACCCGTATGTTTTTTTATTGTACATTTGTTAATATAATGTTGATCTTAAAACGTATAGAAGGGAGAAATTTAAATAAATCTAAATTATTAATTCATATGCATAAACTTATAATTAAGTTGTAATTGTGTGTGTATTATAGAGTAGGTTATAAGTCGATGGGGGGGAGCTGAGGGGGATACGAGGAGGAGATGGAGGGGGAGCTGTGGGGAGCCGGGGGGGGGCTAAGGGGGAGCGGGGGGAAGCGTCGGGGAGCTCTTTATGGGTAATTAATTTTACTATATGTATATTTCTTATGTTTCGAGTGTCCTCTTTTTCATTGATCGTATTGTTAGTGCTGTTAATAAACAGTATTTCAGATATGATACGTTTTCAATAGTTTGGCTCGTCAACAAATATCTTGTCATCATCATAATTAGATCTATGACCACTTATTCTTTTAGGTAAAGTTATAACGGATTCGGGATTTTCTCCGTCATATATCTATCGATACGTTTACGTAGGGCTCGTTTGGTTTCGACCGCATATTTAGCTGGGCGAAAAATTTTTTTAACTTTTCAGTAGCAGAAGAAATAACAATGTTGTTGAATTTTTTAAAATTGTTTAACATGTGATTGTAAAAGTTACTATAAAATAGGCATGAGAATTATGGTTTTTCTAAATTAGGACTAATGGTGTAATTGTGACTAGATCGATTTTTTGATAGTTTTATAGTAATGTATCTATCTATGAAAAGGTAGGGGGGTATGAGTTTTCATGCAAAAATTTTTTCACAATTATAACATTATTCCTATGAAAACTCTTGTCAGACCATGAAATTGCGATGTCAGCAAGATTATAAACAATGTTTTATTTTTGCTTAGGTCGATGATTGGAAAAAAAATTGATGGTTTTGTTTTAGGCTATTGATTTTTGATACAAATTAGTAATGTTTTCAAAGTTTTTAATAGTTAAAGTTACGTTTAGAAAATTTATTGATCTGTTAGTTTTAATTTCATGTGTAAACTTTAATATTTATCTGCACTGTTGAAAACTGTCAAAGTTAGGTCAAATTTAAAAACAATAATTCTCCGTATCATCCAAAACAATGTAATAAAAAAGGAAGGAAATCGGGGAACCTATAGGAGGCCATCATTCTTAGCCTGGAAAACCATATTAAAACAATCCACAATCTTTGCGAAATTCTCTTTGATGTTATCGCGTACACAAAATTTTTGTTTAATAAGGTGTATTTATAATATAATGATAAATATGACCGCTAATGATTTGGAACTCCTATGGGTTCTCCGATGTCCCCCTTTTTTCTGACATTGTTATGAGTGGTTCGTCGAATTATTGTTTGCATATTAGAAAAATTAAAACTTTAAAAGACATTTTTAATTAATCAAATTTCACAAAAGAATCAAAGAAAAACTACTTTATTTAAGAGGGAGCTAGGGTAGAGCGGTGGGTAGCAAGGAAAGCGGGGGGAGTAGGGGATGTGAAAAGTAGCGGGGGATCAAGTTCTTGCCTTGAAACAATACAACTATATATTGTAGGAAAATATGTTTCAGATCGACCAAAACAGTCATTTTTTTAAAGAAAGATGAAAAGGTCTTCTGTCAATAACATGTATACTTTGATAGCTATCTACAACAAATATTAAATGCAATTCTACTACTTAGTTTTTGTATCTAAATATTAGTTCAATTTAAAATCAAAACTTTAAACAATTTCTTCAATTTAAACAAATTTCGATACAGTTGTCTGATATCTGAGCCCAATAATACAGTCAAAAAAAGATTGATCGAGTTTGTTACTACAAAAGCAAGAAAAGAACATGTTTTTACCATTAAAGAGGATCTGAAAAACTTTTTGAATTTAAAGTTTTCATACAGCCTATATACATAATAAAGATTTATTTTCTACACGTAGTACTTCTTTTATCAACATTTATTTTAAGAAAATACTAATTTCGTTCTTTCAAAGATTATACGTGGTACAGAATGGATGGAATCATAAACTATAGAAACTCTTGAGAACTGCGTGAATTACGTAAACGAACACTCGGTAAGTTTTACATGTCTTTTATGCTTAGCAGTTTTTTATAAAGGAGAAATAAAAATATATTTAAAAATTGGAAAATACTTTAGGGTCCATGAAGTAAATACGATAATAATTTATAAATTATTTTAATAACAGATCAAATCTTCAGACATTTTATACGATACTATAAAAACATTTCGTTTTGATACATTTAATACAAACGTTATAAGCGAGAAACAAAGAGTTGTTTGTAATATAAAAATTCCAGTTTAATAATGTCCAATTATACCAAACACTTTGATTAATTAAAATGATACAATATAGTCCCATTGTCAGTGGTACATTTATGACTTAGTTGCAGTAGAAAGAAATTAAAAAATTATAATAATTTTGTAAGACATTATAGTTCATAATTAACTCGAATATAAACAAAAATGTATTCGGAAACACTACATACATTTTTATCAGATCGCTTACATTGAAAAATAACCTAATTATGAATTGTATTATAATTGCAAAAATGATAAATATATGCGTATAAAAATTAGAACTTCGGTAGAAGAGTGTGATACTATTGCAGTATCTGATTTCGACATGATTGAAAAGTATAATTCATCTGAGCGTTCTAGAGAGTTAACGAGACAAGTATCCTTTCATACGTATTTAAATAATTTTATCGTTTTTTTTTATTAGTGGATTCAGGCTGAAGTACTAATAATACAATACATCTACAAAATACTACGAAAAATCTTTCTTTTTTGCAAAATTATTCGTACCAATTATTGTACAGACCAAATGTGATTGAATTTAATTATTTACTGTATGGTTAATTAACCAAACAATATTTTCTGTATGCGTGTATTATGATAGAGAGTAGTAGAATAAATTTGTTGAGACGAAGTCGAAAATTGTTAACGAGAGAGTGTTATCAGGAATTTCTAGATCATATTCTCAATAGGCCACTAAACATATGAAAAAAAGTTTAAGAATGATTAAAAAATTTTAAACCTCTTTACTCAACCATTAACTGATTTAAATGGACCAAGATACATGCAAGAACATTAACAGGATGCTATAGCTATTGTGAAAAAATTAAAGAGACCAGATTTCCTTATAACTATAACTTTCAATCCAAAATGAAATGAATTCAGAGAAATGTTAGAAAAGTTACTAAAAAAAACTCTAAATGATATTTTAAATATTACAGTACGATCATTTCAAACAAAGTTAAAGTTAATTTTTGATAATATTACAAATAAAAACATTTTTGCAAAAGTGATTGCACACGTTTATACTATTGAATTCCAAAAATAATGTTTACCGCACGCTTATCTCTTGATTACTTTGAATCCAAACAATATACAACTGACGCCATTAAATATTATTGAGTACATCGCAACTAAAATTCCGTCCAAAAATAAGTTTTTAAAAAATTATTCTTAAACGTATGCTGTATGGACAACATACTGATAATAATCCTTGTTAAAAAAAAAGGTTGATTTGCAGAAAAAATTTCCTAAAATGCACATATCAAACACAACTTTAACTAGAAATGTACATCCTGAGTTCAAAAGAAGAAATTACATTCATAATAATAATATTTATAAAATAAAGAAAAGAACATGCAAATTTCAGTTGATAATTCTATAGAAGTACCTTACAATAATTTTTTATTGACAAAATACAATACTTATATAAACATTCAAGTTTGTGTGTTTATTCTAAGTATAAAATATTTTTTTTATTATATTCATCAAAGGAATACTGGAGCTTTTTGTAAATTTAAAGAGAAAATAGTAAATATAAAAAAATACATACGATGAGATTTGTCAGTATATTAGGGTCATTTCTTAAATCCAAGTAAGTAGCATGGCAAATACAATAATTTGTGCTGTGTGTTTAAAGCCACACGGTATTGCATGTACCAGTGCATGTTAAATAATCAAAGAATTTTTTTTACTGAAAATAAAGAGGAATAAGTTATTTAAACTTGTAAAACGTCATTGAGGATATTGTTTCAGTTATATAAAGAAGATCCTTACGCCTGAACTGTTATGTATGTTAATATTCCAAAAACATCACACTTTTAATAACCAACTCAAATTTTAAGTATAACGTAAGTATAAATAAGAAAATATTACTATTAGTAGATGATACCTTGTATGACCTAAACTTAAAGAAAGGTTTTATTTGAAACGTATGATAAATAAAGTTAAGGGAACACCTTCTTTTGATCAAGTCAGACTCTAAATAATATATATTCTAGTATTACCAAAAAAACTAACATTAGAATGAGGCTTGTTGCTCATAATTCTCAAATTAATAAAATTTTTAGATTTACAATCGGTACATTGTTCTTAGAATCACAATCTAACAAAAAAATTTACCTAAGGTTAATGTTAATATTTGAGATAAAGCATTAATGATTCCTAAAAAAGCCTTGAAAATTGTCGACCAAACGTTAGAATACTTATGCAGTACTAATCTACCATTAAGTAATAAACTTATGATTCTAAGAGGAGATTTTCATCAAATTCTTCCAGCTAACAAAAATGCCAATAAAAGTACGATGAATAGGGAACCGATTAAATTTTCAATATTTTGCCCCTTTGTAAAATTTAAGGAATTAGAAAATATTTGTTTAATGTAAAAACAATTTTTTTCTTCATTATGAAAATCGGCGAGGAAGAAATCCAATCATGTAAAATTCCCTAAAATCGGAAAAAAATAATATCCATTCATCAATTTTTGACAACATTCATCAGTGAATAGCGTAATTTTAACATCTTCTAATAAATTTACCTATGGGTAGCGTAAATATTTTTTTAACACTTGCTTTCTTTGTTCGTAAATAATAATATCAGAGAACGCTAATAGATTGTTCGAGCATAAATATATTTTTAACTCTTTACAGATTCTTATATTTTGGCATCATACTAATGAAGGATGTCCTTCTCAAGGATCTAAGAAATATCGAAATGACACAATTTTGTATGCTGATAAGCAAGTCGATGGTAAAAATAGCACAAAGAAACACAAGTTACTAATGCCGTTGCAAAAAAAACACGTTACAAAAAGAAAAAGGGCGTAATACGATATAGCATGCTTATGGTTTTAGATAAATATTATAAAAACAAATTTAAACATGTTTACTATTGAAATTACAAAATTGAAAATCATGAAGTCACCACGGGACGTAAGATGCATGATCATATGAATAGAACGAGAATATCAACTGGTAGGGCAGCAATGCGGAAAATATGGATGTGATGGAAAGGAAAGGAAAGTTGGCAGGGATCTTGTGCAGATGTAATGCCATTATTGTATCAAACCTCCGTGTAATATGTGTAAAGAAGATATAAAATATACATATGAAATTCTATCTAGATTTAAAAATAATTTTCTTCTTGTGTAACGTAAGAACTTCTTGTATACATGATTCAGTTTCAGTGTATTTAATTGTCAGCTAATATTATTATGGTGATCTGCGATATACGAGTAGTCATTTCTAAAGATGTTCGCTTAGATTTATTATTCTCTTGATCCAAAATGATCTGATTATCAAAATTAAAAGTTTTATCATACTGTGTTGCATGAGCAGCAATAGCAGACCTACCATTACGGTATCTTACACATCGTTTATGCCCACTCAAACAAATGCGGAAGAGTTTCTTACTCTGACCTTTGTATGAAACACTACACACAAAACTTATCATTTACACTATACAACTTCTTTCCAAATTCGGAATCCTGTCTTTTCCCAGTTTCACAACGTCATTAAACTTATTACCGTCGGAAAAATCTGTCTTAGCCCGAAATTAGACAACACACTACGCAGAGAACCTCCAATGAAATCTAATAGGGAAACACAATAAACCTACTCGGCTTACATCAGGAACCCAATGCACCCCTTGGTCTCCTAGAGTCACACGAAAAAAAATTTATTTTCAAAATCCTGTGCAACATGGTGATTCTGGCACTAATAAATGTGTCTATGAAAGAGAGAGGGATGTTAGAATTATTCTGGAGTAGTTTTCTCGGATTCCTAATGTTTTTATCTCTGAACATAGGGTCAGCCAACTTAAAAATCTTGTCAGTTAACGAAAAAATAATGGCCCCTTCTGAAAGCAGTGTTATGCAAAAAGAAGTTTAGGAACCTCCTCGAAGCTGAGAGTTTTTTGCACAGACTAAAGTTGCAAACAGAATTTGGAATGCGTGTTACAAGACTATCTAAAAGCGAATGGAACTCTGATATTCTGTCTCAACAGTTAACTTGACAAACGGAGTATAACCATCAAAGCAATCCAAGACTCTCCGTATATGTTCTATTTTAGAGTAAGTAGATAATCGTCTACATATCTTATATATAGTAAAACCTTCTCTGTACAGCCGGGTTATATAAAACTCCCAAGATTTCAACATTATTTCTGCTGACCAAGGAAAATGACACCCTCGCATGGGAGTGCCACAAGTCTGTTGATATACTAGCCCATCAAACATAAAATCATTTGAACTGATAAAAAATCAATTCCATCTAGACACTCATTCTTGCAAATACCAAACAAGTCAGTAATTTTACATAGTTTCTTATTGATGCATCGTCTCATAAGAGAGGGTGAAAGATTACTGTAAAATGGATCTACATCAAACGTTACCAAAGAAAATCCCTCAGGCACAATCACACTTTTTAATCTGTCTCCAGTCTCGAAAGCATTTTTAACAGAATGGATAAACCTTTTGAAGAATATATTAAAGAACAGAGAAATCCGCTTATCCAGCTTATAAGTGGAAGAACTCAGGAATGACACTATGATACTCACCGTTTCTCTTATGTGCTTTAATCTAGCTATACGCTCTAGCATAACCATAGTTACTAAGGTTGTCTGTAATTGGCTTCAGGATCTTAGAGGCAAGAAAGACACCTTTATCACTCTCCTTGTTTATAACAAGTTTTACCGACTTTACTAACCGGAAAATAGCATATTTGCCTCTCTTGGGATAGAGTTTTTCATAATATTTAGAATCATTCATAATCAAAATAACCTTATAACTGTACATGCTTTTTTAAATTAAAACCATTGCACCACCTTTGTCTGCTTTCGTCACTAACACATCCAGGGGATTTTTTAAAAATATCTTGATTAATATCAAATCATAGTCAATTATACGATCCTAATAGTAACAGAAACTAAACGACTTTTGTTTATTTGTTTTCTTAGAATATCAAGGGAAGACTGTAGTACCTTTAAGTCACTTATTTTATCATGATCATTATGAATCAAAGTGCATTTGAGAGATATCATGAAACTGATAACCATTTTTATACAACATTTGCTTTCAACCTAAGTATAAAAGTGACATCAGGCAAGACTATATCAGTTGGCTTACTTAAAAATTTTAAGGTATTATTGCTTGTAAACGAATAAAACCATACATTTTTTTTATATAAAACAGTTGCATTTTTTCCAGTACATGAATAATATTTTTCATCTGATTTTCTATCAACTATATGATCGAGAAATAACCGTGCAAACTTAGTATCGATCCAATGTTTACATTGTTGTATGTTAATTGGTTCATTTTATAAGTGAAATGAGTTGGAGCCAAGCAAAAAACCCTTTCAAGAGATTTTTTTAAATTTTAGGCAATATTAGAATTTGTAAAAAGTTAAAAATATAGTTATGCTCCAACAACCAATTTGTGTTATCTATAATTACTAAATATACTTATTTTCGGAACTAAAAGATTACAAAACTAATAGCGGATATTAGTAGAACATAACTTAAAATAAAAAAAGTGTTCAAGTTTGACGTTGACGCTGACATTATTAGTGGTTAAAAAATTATTAATAAATTTTCTATCTTAAAAGTAACATTGACTGCAGGCAGTTGCTTTTTTTATACTTTTCTAATTATACAGAAAATAATTTCGATTGGTGTTACCATATTCTATTACTATAACTAAGTCAAGAGGTCACAATTTTGACACATGAAGTTTGTACTGAATAAAAACTTTATTTTGGAATTGTTAACTATATGTTGCATTATCTAGATGCAAAAATTGCAACCATATTTATATCCAAAATAAATCAGAAATCAATTCATAAATCTATAACATAGTATGAAAAGCGATTTTTGATGATTAAATAATAACCTTCAACATAATGAAAATATTAAGATTTTAAAACTAACAAATAAAAGATTCATAATTATATTTGTAAAATTTTGTTCTGATACTCAAATGTATACTTACCATCTTTCTGTTGACATTAAAAATAAGCCTTTCGAAATTCAAATGTACCCTCTTCGAAAAATTTGGATTTTAACTTTCTGTCTTTAATTGTTTGAAAGTATACTCTTTATTCCATACCTTGGTACTTATTACTACAGTTATTGGTAAAAAACCAAAGATTATTTTTCGCGTAAATACTTATTAAACTAAGGATTTTTTTCTAAATATTTTTTAAATTACTTTCAAAAAGCATCAAAATAGCTTATAAAAATTAATTTAAGGATAATACTAACCATTTTTTCGTGTGTGATCATTTGTTTTAATTTAGGTTTATAATTAAAGGGACCCTAGCAAGAATAATAAGTTCATGATATTGTAAGACTAAAAAATAAGATACGGTTTATGATTGGTAAGTTACAATATTTGACATCAAACTAAGGAATTATTATATTATTTCTAGTTTTTAAGTTAAAAAGTCCAATTAGGAGCTATAGGGATTTTATTATGTGGTGCTTTAAGGGTTATTGTTATGGGGTATAGGGACTCGTTGTAAGGTGGCGGAAAT
The DNA here is from genome assembly GCA_030522625.1 of Copidosoma aretas. NCBI lineage: Eukaryota > Metazoa > Arthropoda > Insecta > Hymenoptera > Encyrtidae > Copidosoma > Copidosoma aretas. The sequence continues at coordinate 17,410 of JAPYYV010000114.1, read as the reverse complement.
CTATTGAAGGGATGTAGGCGGTGTATAATAGGTAAGTAGGGGGACAAAGGAGGATTCATTAAAAAAATGTTGGTCTTGGAGAAGAGGGGGGGGGGGGGGGAAAAAGCTCAGTGAAAAAAACCTAATTTCTCGTTGTCTTGTTAAAAAGCTATGAAAGGTAAGTGGAGGGTGAGTGTGGTAGTTAGAAAAAAAGTGTTGTGGCATGTGGGGGAGAAAGAAGGGATCACGATAGATTTAATGTTTAAAACACAGGAGAACAATAACGATAAGAACATGATTTATGGATTGATGTTCGGAGAGTGTGGAGGGATATTGGGGGATATGGGGGATACTACAAGGGAAACTATTTTTAGTGCCACGCAAAATAACTATATAACATGAGAAAAAATATATATGTATAAAAGAAGGGCTTTGCCTTCTGCACGATCTGTATGCCAATCCTTCGTGCTCCATAGACAACTTTAAGTGAAGATCTACGCTTTTGTTTAACGGTTTTAAAGAAATATATATTTTTAATCCGAATCATGTATAAAATAATTATAGCACTTTGATTTAAAAATCTTAAAATCTCTCCTTCACTGTTCTAAACTCGTAACATTAGCAGAATTCTCTTTTGATAAGGTACAATAATAAGATATCAAAGAAAAAAATTGGTTATTTTTAAGGTTTGGATACAAATTATTTTATAAAATTTGTACAATGCAGAAGTGCATATTCTAGATTCAAAAAAACATTTAAAAAATGGTATGTTTTGGCTTTTTTTGGTATTTTCAAAAGCTTGTTTTACTTTTATATAATTAGATGTAAAATTGTTGTCAACATCGAAACTACTGAATAAAATTTCTAAAGCTATACAACTACTGATGAATTATGTGCAATAGCTGGTACCTTAATACTTTTTTAAAGTAAATATTTGCGAATTATTAGTTTTTTAGGGAGTGTATCGCAAATAGTTATTCATTGATAAATTACAAACAGGGCTTATATGCTTATAAGATAGGTAGAATCAGAATAAGTGAAACAGAAATATCTGTAGGATCACAGAACAAACTTATATCTCAAAATCCACAAAAAACCACTATTAAAGTATAATAATTTTAAAATATAGTTCAATGGATTACACTGTCTAGGAACAATAAATTGTGTTTCGCAGGGAGTTCTTCTTGTGGTCTAACCGAAGAACATCTGAATCTTCCCGCAGGGTACCCAATATTATCACTTTTGGAAGTGGTACGATAATGAGGGCGCAGCAGCACCAAAATCAAATCATTGCACTTTTGTATTTTAAGCTAACTTTTGGATTATAATGCAGTATTTGTTCCGCAAGTAATCTAAAGTGAAAATATTTTTTATGTATGAATAACTTCTCTGTAATTATTGTGTTTATACATTAATTACAAAACATCATTCTACAATATTACTATTAAATAAATAATTTAATCAAATTATTGAGGATTGTGGTGTATGTGATGTCAATTGTATAACGTATACCTTTTGCGAGTGATAACGATTTACGTGAGCTCTGACTCACATTTATAGCGCTAAGTCAGTCTCGCCCAAGCTTGCTACCTAGTAAAACGTTTAACTGAAACCTTATGTAATCACCATAACTTTTATACTTACAATATATATATAAGTATTCTCTCTCTCTCATTTCCTCCCATGCCTTCAAATATACTTTACTGGCGACGATGTAATAAGCGCTAAGTCAGTCTCGCCCAAGCTTGCTACCTAGTAAGACGTTAAATTGAAACCTTCTGTAATCACCATAACTTTTATACTTACAATATATATGTGTATATATATGAGTATTTGTCAGTCTCTCATTTCCTACCATGCCTTTAAATATACTACACTGGCATATCTTTTATAATTCCATTTTTGAGGGTTATTTTTAATATTTTTCTATTTTTACTTTTTTTTTTAAATTATTTTAAATATTTGTTTTAAATGAGGATTGTGGTGTATGTGATGTCAATTGTATAACATATACCTTTTGCGAGTGATAACGATTTACGTGAGCTGTGACTCACATTTATAGCGCTAAGTCAGTCTCGCCCAAGCTTGCTACCTAGTAAGACGTTTAATTGAAACCTTCTGTAATCACCATAACTTTTATACTTACAATATATATATATATATATATATATATATATACATGTATAAGTATTTGTCTGTCTCTTATTTCCTACCATGCCTTCAAATATACTACACTGGCACAATTAACACATTAATTTAATAATTAAAATAATAAATGTATGATTATAATAAATTAAAGTAAAAATAATAATTGTCTTATAGTGATATTTCTCTATAAGAAATGAGCACCAGTAACTATACACTTTTATATCTAAAAGTGTATAAAATATGATAAAGATAGGAAAAGCATAAAAGTTTTATTAAGTTATAATATAAATACATAAAGTATAAATTTTTTACAATGTATTAGTGAAAAATAGTCAAAAAGAAGTTTCAGTTAGTTGTTTAATCTAAAGTAAGTTGAAATATTTTTAATTTAAGCAATGGTTTATAATTTAATGTCTATATGATTAGAACACTCATTATATAAATAGATGTAGCATGCATGTATCCTTATTTCAATGATTTATCATGAACACTTAAATACTTACCATCACATAAGAATATATAATTCATACGTACAGGGTTAAATTAAATATGCTTGTGTTCAACAGCATATTTCAGCGATCCATAAGTTATTACAAGAAATTTTAGGTTACAACGTTTCTATAGTAATAATTTGGCACTAACAGTACTAAATATTCTTATCATAGCAAATAAAACGAAATTTTCCGACAATAAAAAGCTGATAAGTCAGGCTACAGAAAATATCATTGATTACTGCTATGATTGCAAAGGAAGCCGACTTTAAAGAGTCCAGGAGTCTCCAAATCGTAAAGCTGAAAATGACAAGAATGAAAAAAAAGAGAGACTATTATTGGTTCTATATTAAAGATAAAAATTACAAAATAAAAAAACTGATGGTTTAAGGTTTTTGTGTGTTATTAAAATTGGAATATTAATCACATCTACTTGCTACCAAAGTTTTCTTTTTGAAAAATAAGATTTATACATAAATACATGATAGGTATTAAAAAGTTTCTTGCTTCTTAGAAAGGGGAAAATTTATTTAAATTAAAAAAAAAACTTATTTTCGTCGGGATATCTATATTTTTTTCGTATTGCGGTACATTTTTCATGGCTGCCTCTGATCACACATATGAATGTGTCCATGTATGGTGCAAGACCTGGTCCAAATAGTTCATGAACAGCACCATAGATGATCCATACATGTGCCGTAAGCTACTTTATGATGGGGATGTGATCTACAAATTTTTATGATATTTAAATTGTATTTTTTATAACTAACCTTTTATTAGACACTTTTCATTTAACTGTAACATATCAAGGCAATTAATGCAAAAAATTAAATTCTAAATAAGAAACTTGAGATAAATTTGAGAAAGCAGCCAATTTTTACACATACAACTATACATACATATGTATACTAGTGGGGCTTCACGCCCCTGCACGCGCCAACCCCAGAAAGAAAATGAAAAATAAAATAATAACATAGTACAATATTTCAAATAAAAATAGTATTTATAATAAGAATTAAATAGTATTATACCGATCAATCTATGACCAATAATTTACCACTACTGAATGCGTAAATATTGTAACACTTCTTATAAGAGATATATCTTAAACGATTTGAAGACTACATGAGTTTTATCAATATAGTATTGGTTACAAGAAAAGATAGCAAAGAGCATTAGGCGTTATTTACCAATAAATTGATCGAAACAGAATACATCAATTCTTTTTTAAGAATATTTATTTGCAATTACAAATTTTTATTTTCATCTGTATGACAATTTATCCCATGGTCATTTAATTTTGAATTATTTCTATCTTCTTAGATTTTTAGTGTACTCATTCGTATATTCCTAAATTTTATCTATTGTTTAGAAAAGGAAAATTGAAATTCAGATGTATAATCTGCATTTCATAGATTAATATTATATCATGGGTTGGTGTTTATGTAAATGCTATTGAAATTCAATCTTTTGTAGAAATTTTTAATATCTATACAGCAAATTTGTTTGATATTATAAATTATGATATAACTTTATGAATCCTTTTAAACGAATCACAATTAGATATTTTATTTTCAGGGCATATGGAGTCCAGTCATTAGAGTTTTCTAAGTTTTTATAATAATGGTACATAAAAAATTTCATAAAATCAATCATTTTCTTTATTTAAACCGAAAAAAAAAACACAGTTAAAATTGTGATACTCTTTTAAAACTAACAGTTTCGAAAGAACAATCTAAAATCAATATAACAAAGAAAAACAAATTTTTCGTGGAACCTTATTTTTATGGCGAAATGGATTATAAATTTACACATTGTTAAGAAATATTTAGGAGGAAAAAAAAATTGTTTACACAAAGGAAATTTATTTCAAGCCCTTAAGTAAATTCGACGAAAGATTTAAAAAACTTTTATTATTTGATCAAACTTTTGGAATTTTGATCAGATATGGCAATAATTTTTTTAGTTTTACATCCTTTATGAGTAATAAAATAGAATAAAAAGGAAAAACTATTTATAGTATACAAATTATTTGCCAAATATGTCACGTTACTCCAAATACGTTAAAGTAAAACGTAGATGAAAAACCAAAGATCAGTCAATTTTATATACATGATGATCTATCAGCCATTGAACACAGGTTCAGTTCCAGTGAAAACAACAAATTAATTGAGGAACATATTGAAACTTTGACGTTAGCTTTTAAAGAAAATCATAAAGCGAAAAATGATAAAAATTTTAATCAAATTGTCAACATACATAATCTTCCAAACTATAAAATGATCTTTTAACGTAAAAATAGGCAGCAAGAATACATGTATAACAAACTATTAACAGCAGAATGCAGTGATATTATAGTATAAGTTACAGGTTTACCAGAATTTTTTTAGAAAATAATCCAAAAGAAATATATTTGAATAAATTATCCCATTTTGTCGTTCCCATTGTCTTTTTTTTATTGTTTTTTTTATTGCTTGGTGGTGTACATTTAAATTTTCAATTGGAAAATTTTTTTTTTTAACAATCCCATCTGTTGTTTTCTATCATTGTGTACGAATGTATAAAAAACTGTCTGGTCAATCTTCCCGCAAAAAGTAATAGTTAGAAAATTATATATATATATATATATATATTATTAATAACGCTCATTGGAAGTCCAAGATACATGCAACAAAACTATCAGGATGCAATAGCTATTATAAGGAAGTACGGTGGACCAGACTTATTTATAACTGTAACTTGTAATCCCAAATGGATACAGTTAAAAATGATTGTATAAAATTTTTTTGAAAAATATGACACCAAACATTAACCGCAAGATTGCTGTACATGAAGCTTTAATAAATTTTACAAGATACAACTGAAAAAAAAGGTTTGGTGTAGTTCTAGCTTATATGTATACAGTTGAATTTTATAAACGAGGTTTACCACATGCACGTATTTTGATAACATTACGTCCTTACCGTAAGATAATAACAGCTCAACAAGTCGATACTTTTATATCTGCTCAAATCATTGACAATAATAAAGAACTTTTAAAATTAATAGTTATGCATATACTTCACGGACCTCATACTAAGCCAAGACCCTGTTTTCAAAACAGTGATGATCATTGCAATAAAAATTTCCCAAAACCATTCATCAACGCTACATCATTTAAGAAAAATGGATAGCCAGAATACAAAAGGAAAAATAATATTTCTGATGTTCTCGTATACAAAACTAAGAATAAATAACAAAATCCACTTAATAATACATTCGATAGTTGTGCCTTATAATAAATTTTTGTCGATGAAATACGAATATCACATTAATGTTGAATTATTTGCTTCCATACAAAGCATAAAATACTTTTTTCCGATTACATTCATAAAAGTAGTGACAGAGCATTTGTGCAACTGAAAAAAATCGATGAGTTCGAAAAAAAAATCCTAGATGAAATTTAAACTTACGTTAGAGGTGGATTTTTAAGTCCGATAGATTGTGCTAGGCGACGTGAGGAATTTCCAATTTGTGGTAGAAGTCATACGGTAGTAAATTTAGCGTTTCATCTTGAAAATAAAAAAACTATGTTTTTGAATGAATAGCATTCAAAATGTATTAGTAAAATGGCAGACTTATCTTACGGCGTGGTTTGATTTAAAAAAAGTTGATTATCTTGCGTAATCTTTGGAATGCGCAAACATTTCAGAGCATTGAATCTTTACAAGCAATTTAAAATTTAGGAAAAAGAAAAAATGTTATAAAAATGTACTAAATATCAGCTTATTGTTGTAAAGATGAAGTTTTCACGATTAACGTAATAAATTATATGGAAATAGATATAGAAATCCAGCAAATGAAGATAGCAAAACAAGTGATGTGGAAACTGTGTGCCAATGAATTGGCCGTGATATTTGTTTTTAAGTCGCAGCTCTGTATATATTGCATTTGACTTATTATATCAGGAATTCTTATTTCTTTGATATTATATGAGTTGTTGTTAGGGCTAAGCCCAAAAATTTCTATCTAAGAATCATAAAAGGTATTAAGGTCTGTCAATCATTTAGGCAGATAAAATAAATTAAAAGTTACAGCAACCGGCTTAATATATAGTGTTCGAGTTTTGATTTTTTTTTACTAGTCAAAATCAGATTGTTAGTTGTACTGATGTATCGATCGGGTGTTCTCCTTAGCCCTATTTCTTTATTGTTTTCGCTGGTCCATTGTGTGGAAAATATATATTTCACCGTCAGCGTATGTTAGATTTAACTATAAGTTATGAGCTACAGTATTTAGTAGTTGAAGCCCTTGAGTCACTTATTTTGTTTTGTACATTATTCCACAATATTCTAATCCTTTCGCACCAGGTCTTGTAACCACAAAAGTTCAATTTTATTAACAAAATAGGCTTTTTTTGAGAGTCGCATGGCAGAGCAGATACTGCTGTAACCAGTATTTTTGCAGTGATCCAAAGTAAAATCATTAAGTCCTAAAAATAGTATATGATCTGCAGCTGATGCAAAGTACGAGTATTGTGCCTGTATATAAGCATTACCATTTTCTTTGGTTGCAATGTCATAACTACGAGTAATCTGTATGAATTGTTTGTAGTACGTACTATCTAAGAGTAAAAAATGTAAATATTAAAATTTATACATGTGGTATTTAAACACTACGTTCTGCTCTCAATACGTCATATAAATATGTTGTGTCTGTGCATAAGCACACGATACGTTGAGAGCTAATGGAGGAGTAGAAATTAGAACTTCAACTTCTTTATTTTAAGCAACTTTTCGTTGGTCTAATCGCCAAACTCATCAGGTTCAGTTTATTAGAAAGATAGAAGATATAACACAACATGTACAACAATCATAAGGTCCATATAATACAACTACATTATGAATATCTATTTAAATAACTATACTATAAATATGATAACTGTAAATATGATAACGAGTGAGCCTAGTAATATTCAAGAATATTTGACAAAAGGTATGATAAATAGTTCAAATATTACAATTTTATAGTATCTGTACTCACAACAGTACTACTACGAAGATCGCAGAAGACTGGCGTGATTGCATTCGAAAACACAGCGGTAAGGTATGTAAACGGTAAAAGTTATCAGATCAAAATAGGCACTAACGAACAATATATTTATAGGCAGTTATCGTAACTCATATGTAAGGGTTTTTTAAGTATTATTTAAAAATAAAGTATATTTTTTTCTATTAATTGTGTGTGATGTAGAATTTATGTATAACATTTCTTTAAACAATAGCTTTTATCTGTTAGGCTCATGATCCACAATTTTAACTTCATCAAAATTAGATTCATAATTTAAAACTCTTATATGTGAGGTAACAACTAAATCTTCATTGTCGTTTTTTTGGTGCTCATAGAGACGTTTTTTCACAAATTTTTTTGTCTCACCCACGTACTCCACAGGACACGAACTGCATTTGAAACTATACACAACATTTGATCCCTCAAATTTGTGGATTTTGTCTTTGTCCAAGGAAACAACACTATTAAGTTTATTTTTGATGGTAGAAAACAATTAGACATATAATTTTTTTAAACTTTCTTTACAAAACGTGGAAAAATCAGGGTTTTATGGAACAGAGATATTGATTTTTTGTTTGACATCAAAACTTTTACAAGTTCTAATATTCTGTAATTGGCTAAGCCTGATATTGATGTACTTTTGTATCAAATCCGGAGTATAGTCGTTTTTGATCAAGATTCTCTTTACTATTTGAATTTTTTGGTGATAAAAGGATCTATCCGACAAGAGGATGGCACGGTCAATTAAACTAAATACGGTATTTATTTTCAACGACAAGGGATGGTTAAAGTGGAAATTTGTTATCCTGTTAGTGGTGGTGGGCTTGACAAACCAGTTAGTAACAAATTTTCCATCCTTTTACACAACGGTAATATCCATAAAATTAATACTGTTGTTGGATTGTAGTTCGCATGAAAATTTTAGATGTTCGTCCTGTACAGTAAAAGTACTCTAAACTAGCTCAACATGATTTTTATGGTCGCATATATATGTGTCGTCAACGTAGTACTTATAAAATAAAGGAGCACAATAATGATTATCTTTCAGTTGACGTAGGGTCTCTGTTTTAAGGACTTTAAGTACCAGATTAGCGTATAAAGGAGAGACAAGGAAGCCCCTTGGGCTACCAAATATCTGTGTATAATATTGCTTATCGAAACTAAAGTATACATTTTTAAAAAGAAAATCCGTACACTTTATGATTTTACTAAATCGAATTTTCAAGAGGTTGAGAATATGCACGTATCTTTATCCAAACTTTTAATGCCTGCATCCAAAGAATTGTTTGTAAAAAGTGAGACTACATCCAGTGAAATGACAATCGTAGTCTTTAGAAACTTGCAAATTTTTAATATGCTTAATAATCTTAATACTATTGCTAAGGAGAGATCTCGGTTTCATTACTTTTCTAGATCGTGTTTTTGAATGGTACAAGCTATCCAATGTGTAGGAGAATAAATGGACGAAATAGTGAGACAAAAAGAGAGAGAAGGTTTGTGTATCTTTGGCAACCCATAATATCTAGACAGCTATGTGCTGATTTGCGTATACTGATTCTTGTGATATTAAAATTGCAATAACTCGCTGTCATTTAGGTTAGTCCAAATTTTATACACATCAATCTGCAATTCATTAAGTCGATTTCATTTTATGATACTGTAAGTTGTTGTGTCGTTTAGCATATCATTCATTTGTTCGATGTAAGTATTTCTGTCTATACAGACCGTCACGTTACCTTTTTCATATGACACAAACATAATATCTTTGTTGTCTTTAAGAAAAAGCTTTATCGATTTTAGGTTATGTTTGTTAAAACAAATCATTTTGTTTAAATAATATTTTTTACTACTATAATTTTTTCACTTTTGTGTATTTATAGTTTTATTACTGTTTTTATGTTTACCATTTAATTTTCTATATTGTTAACTAAATTCTACATATTAAGAATATCAATCACATCAGATTTCAGAACGAATTGTGTTTTTACTGCGAACTTCGGTCCTAGAGTTACACACTTAATAACGTTCTCTGGTACGTCACGATCTGCAAGATGTTGGAAAAACTTATTTTCGTTGCTCTTATAACAATTTCAGTTTGATCATGTTTTTTCTATTATATCTAGTTTTTTGTGAAAGTTCTGAACAGTTTCTTGTTTTATTGTTTTGGAGTTGATGTATAAACTTTTCATAAAACTATTTAGTCAAGAGTTATTTGGGTACGAAGAGTTAATTTTATGCCTTTTATTATTTATTTGATCATTCTATTTTTTGATGTAAGAATAGCAATCATCGATTTCAATATTTAGCAAGCTTTTGGAAAATGAGAAAACGTATTTGTTAAACTTTTCTTTCGATGGATGGTTGTGATAAGTTGTTGTTGTTGTTAAATACATCTGTATGTCTTTTACATATCTGGAAAGATATTCTTGCCTTCTGAATCGTCTTAAAAATGTTTGTTGGCCCTGACAATTGACTAGGTTGTTGTTTAGTCGTGGTAATCTATGTATCAATGTGTTAAGTTGATGTCCATGGAAGTGCTTAATATGTTGGAAAAAACTCTAATGGAATTGGCCCGTTTCCGATCTAGGGCTAGATTCTCTATATATGTGATATTTGGACAGTACGTTCCGCTCTCCATATTTTATATGAATATTTTGTGTCTGTACATAAGTCCACGATTATTTAAGAGCTAAAGTATATGAACGGTAAAAGTTATCAGATCAAAATACGGACAAACGAGTTATACATTTATAGGCAGTTATTGTATCTCACGCGTGAGAGTTTTGTATGTATTATTTCAAAATAAAGTATCTTTTCTAATAATTGTGTAGAATCTAGAGTTTATGTGTAACATTTCTGAAATCAATCGTTATTGTCTGTTAGGCTCATGATCCACAATTTTGACTTCATCAAAATTAAATGTATGATTGAAAACTCTGATATGTAAAGTAACAACTAAATCTTTGTTGTCTTTTTTTTGGTGCTCATGGAGACGTTTTTTCACTGTTCTTTTCCTCTCGCCCAAGTACTCCATAGGACACAAACTACATTTATAACTATACACAACATTTGATCCATTCAATTTGTCGATTTTTTCTTTGCCCAAGGTAATACTATTTTGTTCATTTTTGATGATAGAAAACTATTAAACATTAATTTTTTTTAAACTTTTCTTACAAGAAGCGAAAAAATCAGGGTTGTATAGGATAAACTTATTGATTCTTTCATCGACATCAAAACTTTTGGATGTTTTGGTATTGTGTAATTGGTTGAGCCTGGATTTAATGTATTTTAATATAAAATGCGTCAACCTTGTCTATTGTAATGGCCATTTAACGTTGATAAAACGTTGCAGAGGTCTAGAATATTATCCCAGAGATGTACAAGACCTACAGACGTAATTTACAAAAACAATAGCTTTTTACAAAACTCTATCAAGAGATAAGCTCAACAAATACGTCTATTTATTTTCTTAAAGCTTGTTTAATATTCAAATCGATGTTTGCTATTCTCACATTCAAAAATTATACGATCAAATGAATAATAAATGGCCTCAAATTAGCACTTTGTACCCAAATAATCCTCCAGTAAATAGTTTTTGGACAAGTACATCATACAACTCGAGATAAAAAAAAAAAAAATTGCTCAGAGGATTCACAAAAAACTAGGTATAATAGAAAAATACAATCTCAGCGTGATTGAGTGTGTAACTCTATTACCTAGGTTCGCAGCAAAAACACAATCCTTTTAGGAATCTGATATTATTGATACTATTAAAAATGTAGAATTTAGTTTACAAACGAGCATAATAAATGATAAACTAAAAACAGTATTAGAACTAAAATCACGCAAAAATTAAAAAAATTATTATAGTAAAAAATCTCATTAAAACAAAATTAATTGTATTTGTACTATGTTTATGCGATACGACAAAGGTAACGTGACGGTCTGTGTAAACAGAAATACTTACATCAAACAAATGAATGATATGCTAAACGACACAACAACTTACAGTATCATAAAATGAAATCGACTTAATGAATTGCAGTCTGATGTGTATAAAATTTGGACTAACCTAAATGGCAGCGAGTTATTGCAATTTAAATATCACAAGAATCAGTATACGCAAACCAGCACATAGCTGTATAGATGTTATCGGTTGCTAAAGATACACAAATCTTCTCTCTCTTTTCGTCTCATCATTTCGTCCATTTATTCTCCTACACATTGACGTGCTTGTATCATTCACAAAACACTATCTAGAATCATAACGAAACCGAGATCTCTCCTTAGCAATAGTATTAAGTTTATTAAGCATATTAAAAATTTGCAAGTTTCTAAAGACTACGTTCTGATTTTACTGGATGTAGTCTCACTTTTAACAAACAATTTTTGGGATTCAGTCATAAAAAGTTTGAATAAATGATACATGCATATTTACAACCTCTCGAAAATTCCATTTAATTAAATTATAGAGTGTAGAATACTAAATTTTAACAATTTGTAATTCAGTGTAAATATTTTATATTATATACAGATATTTAGCAGCACAATGGGCTTATCTGTCTCTCCTTTATTTGCTAATCTGGTAATTAAAGACCTTGACACAGAGACCCTACGTTAACTGAAAGCTCATCATGATTGTTTTCCTTTATTTCATAAGCGCTATGTTGACGACACATGTATATGCGTACATAAAATTCAAGTTAAGTCAGTTTAAAGTACTTTCATTGAACAGAACGATCATCTGAAATTCTCATGCGAACTACAATCCAACAACTGTATTAAATTTCTGAGTGTTACCGTTGTGCGAAAGCATGAAAAATTTGTTACCAACTGTTTTGTCAAGCCTACTGCCTCCAACAGGCTAAAAAATTTCCACTTTAATCATCCCTTATCGTTGAAAATAAATACCGTATCTAGTTTAATTGACCGTGCCATCCTCTTGTCGGATAAATCCTTTTATCACCAAAATATTCAAATAGTAAAGAGAATCTTGATCGAAAACGACTATACTCCGCATTTTATACAAAAGTACATCAATATCAGGCTCAGCCAATTACAGAATATTAAAACTTGTAAAAGTTTTGATGTCAAACAAAAAATCAATATCTCTGCTCCATAAAACCCTGATTTTTCCACTTTTTGTAAAGAAAGTTTAAAAAAATTATATGTCTAATTGTTTTCTACCATCAAAAATAAACTTAATAGTGTTGTTCCCTTGGGCAAAGACAAAATCCACCCATTTGATGGATGAAATGTTGTGTATAGTTTCAAATGCATTTCGTGTCCTGTGAAGTACGTGGGCTAGAAAAAAACACTAGTGGTAAAACGTCTCTGTAAGCACCAAAAAAGAACGACAATGAAGATTTAGGTGTAACCATACACATGAGAGTTTCTATTCTCTATCATAAATTTATTTTTGAGGAAGTTGAAATTTTGGATCATGAGCCTAACAGACAAAAATGATTGATTTTAGAAGCGTTACACGTAAACTCTACATCACACACAATAAATAGAAAAGAAGATACTTAATTTTTGAATAATACTTATGCAACTCTCTTATCTCAGTTACGATAGCTGCGTATAAATGTATAATTCGTTCGTGTATATTTTGATCTGGTAACTTTTACCGTTTATAGACCTTACCGCTGTGTTTTCATATGTAACCTTGTCAGTCTGCTGCGATCTTTGTAACAGTACTGTTGTAAGTATAGATACTATGAAATTGTAATATTTGAACTATTTATCATACCTTTTGCCAACTATTTTTCAATATTACTAGACTTGTTCGTTATCATACTTACTGTTATCATATTTATAGTATAGTTGTTTACATAGATATTTATATTGTAGTTGTAATATATGGCCCTTCAGATTGTTCTACATGTCGTGTTGTAATTTTCTGTTTTTTAATAAAGTGAGCCTGATCAGGTTGGCGCTTAGACCACCGGAATGTTGCCTAAAATAAAGATCTTGGAGTTCTAATTCCTACTTTTGTATTAGCTATTAACTGATAGCGTGCTTATGCACAGATGCAACATATTTATATAAAATTGAAATTTTTTGATTATCTAGGTAAAAGAATCTTATCTACTTAGAGTACAGGCATATAGACTTTTTACTCGTGCCACGATTTAAAACTTTCTCATTAGGCTGTTAACATCATGTTCAACTGATCGTTACTTTTCAGAGGAAAGCAATTTCGGAGAACGTGTCGTTTTGGCAAATCATGGAAGATGTGATGTATTCCTATATATGATTCAATCATATGATCTAAATTCTCAGTTTTTCAGATATACATAGCTAAATATTGCTCATAGGTGTCCATAGCAATCTCATAATTCATGGTTGGTACATTGTGTAAGAAGTCAACCTAATTTTAACGTATGTTCATGCTTTTGAGTGCTATTATATAGTTTCTAGAACCAATCAGTTAGTAAGTGGCTGTTTTGTTCATATAGTTTTATGAACTCTGTTTGATCCAAAAGTTTTTCGTTAATATTCATAATATTAACATTACCTACGGTTAGCAAACCAAAAAGTCCTCTGGCTATGCTGCCTACTATTCAAAGAGCTGCCAATATTTTAGTTCTTTTACTGTGGACTGCTATGACATACCTCTTTTCATCATTAACTTCTAGAGTATTCATTATACTCTGGGGGATATTCTTTTGTTCTATCAATAAGACCTTTTACAGATTTCTGAAATCAATTTCCATATAATTCGAGCAATTAAGATATCTTAGATGTACAATAGAATTTTGAAGGGTTGCCTCCAATCCTTAAGTAAATGTTTTTTTAATTATGAATTTATTGACGTCAAATGATTAATTTTTGGATACTCGGCCTAGTTAATCCTGATAAAATGTAGTCTTTTGGAATAAATGCCAGGGTAATTTGTTATGGTTTCATACTACATTAAGCAATGTAAGTGGATTTGATGGCAACAGCAGATGGCATAATTACTAAGACAGTGGAAGTGGTCTGCTTCCTTTTATTTATCTGTCTTATTTTTTGACTGTGCCTCTAAATTTATAAGCTCATATTTTCCCATTAGTGTTTATAAATACTATACGTTTAATTTTATTTTGAATTTTTGTGTCTAAAGTATTAGCTTAACGTATTTATACATGTGCTTAATATGAATTTATACTATTTTGTGTCTTTATTGACTCCATTTCTCTTATTGAAATTTCCTTATTTAAATTATTACCAAGATTTTTATGTCACTATTACCAAGAGTAAATATTTCTTTATTTTTGTGAAGTTTTCTGTAGTAATTCCGATCGATCCATTTTACTGGCTTTGTTTTGTGTTTAACTTTTTTTTGCTCCTTGCCTCATCTACGTAAGGAGTTAATAATTTATTTTCTGTCTCAATTCATTCTTCTGATAATATACGCCATTTGTTAATGATAATATGTATATTTAAATTATACTACAAGCAGTAGTATTTGCTTAATTAAATGCTAAACACGATGATTTCAGACCCAATTTTTATATTGAGACCTGAATGATTTTAATTTCTCATTTTAAGACAAAAAATCTTAGTTTGAAACATAATCATTGTATCTCTTAGCACAGCTATACAAACTTCATTTTTTATATTCGTGTAATATATGTATGGTTTTGTTATCAAGTTAACCAAAATCTGTAACTTTTAACCTTTTAAAAATTATCTTCAAACAAAAATTCAAAATTATGCAAATTTTATGGGCTGCAACTTGAGCTTTTTCCTGACTTTTAAGACCTTTAAAAGAATTAGTGAATAGTACTTTTCAAATCCAAATTATAGTCTCAAAAAGTAGTGCAATCATGATACAAAAAATCAAGTACTATACAGTTAATTAATCGTACATACATAGGGCCAATTACCTTAGGTGAATGTAAGGATTGGATGTTTATTATATTATACTACTAGGTTAAAATAAATCGCATGCTGCGGGAAAAGAAAACAAGAAACTTGAATTTTATCAATTCCAATTCGACTACTTTTAAAGACAAAAATTTTTTTTTTGAAATACAAACCATTTGTCGTCATAAATAGTTATAAACATCAGCAGAAATTCGATATTGCTATATATTAAACTTGTCCTGTCATTTATATTTGCTAAGATGTTATTTTTATAAAAATACCACAAATAGGAAGAAAGTAAAATTTTTCCATTTTCATTTGTAAGAAGTAGAATGAAATAAATACGCTGTGTAATGTTTATTGCTAGCAGTACTAGATGCAGTACGATATGTCTTATAGAATTTCTGTTAGTACACAAGAGAGCTGTTGTGCATTAAGCGGGTCTGATTGAATTTATACTATAGGTAGCTTTGAATTGTATGCATAAAGATGTTTAAATATTAGCTAACCCACAAGGTTAAGTACTTTAAAGATCAATAAAATAATAAAACTATAGAATTGACGCTTTAGTCACTTGCTTTTCAATTGACTATTGACTATTCAATTTATGATGACTAATAAGTTAGACTGTGAAAATTTATGTAAGCAAAATGTTAAGGATAACAATAAAAATTTATTAATTTCATTATAGTCGGGGCGCCAGAGCAAAAAAAGGGGAAAAGTGGTGGTCCTTTATAGCAATACGATATGTAGCTCAAAATTCGAAGAAGGACACGAAGAATATCGTTCAAAAGTATCTACTTCGACGGAAATACGCACCATTGGTTTTTATTGTAAAATAACTTTGAAATCGGCTTTTTCTTTAGTTTTCATTAAATGTCTCGGTGATTATTGGGATTAATGTAAAATTTTTCAGTCAAAATGTAATTATTTGACGATTTTAGAGAAGTACAATGTGTTAAAAAGATTAAGAAATTTTTTTCCAATGTATAAACAAGCCGAATAGTCAAAAAATGCAGCAACATAATACATAGAAATACATGTTTCATTATTCAAAACCAAATAAAAATCGCATATCTTATAGATATTACTATGAGTTTCATTGAACGCCAAGTCAGATCACAAAATTTCAAAATGGCAGCCTACTGTAAAATTGTTCATCAAAAATTTTGATTGTGTATATAATCCATTACGGTCATGCAATCGACATCAAAGTTTTTGAAATCAGTAAGAAATAACAATACCTTTGTTACCTTAAAAATTTGATATTCTAACTAAATAAATAAAAAAGTTATTATCAAAAACCGCGAATAATAGGCCGTATTTTCTCTAATTTTGAGCTTAGACATACCTTTGTGCAAATAATTACGTGAATTTTTTCATGAATTGACAACAAACAAAAATGTGGCAGGACCAATAGAGGCCGAGAAACAATGCTTTTAATTTTTCATGAATTCCAGCTGTAATATTTGATATTTCGACTTGGAACCTGCACGACCTTTTTGCAAAAGGTTTAATCTACGATTAATAATTATTTTTTCTATCCATTTGGTCAATCTTTTAGCATGTAGCAACTAATTAAGTAAATAAAAAATAGCGCGTTAAGGACGTTTATGCCACTCAGTGGTACTCAACCAATTCAGTATAGCAGATAATTATTGATATTTCAAACAATGGTTGTTAATTATCGTTAGTAACACTTAAATAACCTCAAAAACCTAAACATTAGAAAACTTACAAAAAAAATAAAAAATTTTAGCATAATGCGAAAAGTTGAGTAAAACTTCATAACTACATAGATATACTAAAAGCATGGGAAAGTTTTTTCATATCGAGATATCTTTAAAACGGCACGGGCAATATTTCTAATCTTTTAGGAGATGAAT